>SBJP01000289.1:0-18621 GCA_014805705.1 Cucumispora dikerogammari | reverse complement strand
ATAATACTTCAAAGTATTCATTATTTTAATTATTGAAGATACTTACAAAAACAACAGTCTTTGAAAACAATTTTATTTTCGACATTTTTTGCTTTGTATAAATAAATATCAAGTTTTTGTGGCTTGTTCGTCTATTATTATTTGTGTTACAGCAGCGACTTGTGGATTTAGTATTCTTTTGATTCAATACTCTCTTCTTGGTTTTCGATGCCACTCGTGTCAAAAATCTATGTCATTTTATATTTCCACGATGAGTTATTTAATGTTTATCAGTATATTTAGACAAATTAAATAGAGAATATTTAGTCTTTTTCAATATATTTTTATCGTTTCCTAAAATTAAAATAGTTTAAAAGAGGCTTAAAATTAAATACTAGTCTATTAAAAAACAAACACCATGTGTGTTTTTATCTTAAGAATTTATATAAGAATCACGTGCTCGTTGGCTTGAGAAGACGCTACTATAATAAGATTATGTTTTTATTTGATAACAAACGCAGATACGGATGCCATATAAGCTAATTCGCCGTAATAGTGACAACAACATGTCTACCTGACAGTTAAAAAATTGATCAATTATATTTGATTTTTAGCTCTTAAAATCACCCGCAGTATTATAAATATACATTCCCTCTGCTGTTTTTAAAAGCTGCGTTTGCTTCAAATATTTTGGCTGCTAGAGGCAGTTTTATAAAGAAAGACAGTGTTTTTTATCAACTGTCATCAAGCGAATTACAAAAGACTTTGGGTGTATCGTAATATCAGAAAAACATATACAATTGCAAAGTTGAATTAAATAAAAGTGACTAAATGCATTTATAAGTGCAATATATTCAGATGTAAAAACAAAACGTATCTTAAAAAACAAACAGGCGCCCACGAAACACATTGAGTAAAATCGTATCAGTAAATTCAATAAATAAAAATGTCACAAAAGTTATACAGAAAACAAAAAAAATTGGTCGAAGATCTTTCATATCGTAATTTCGATCTTGTTTTTTAAAATTAGACCGAAATTTGTGGTTTAGTTTTAAAGACTCAAAGTTTAAGTTTTAGTTTAGTTTTATCAGCTTTAGTCTTTGTTAACCAGTATCTGTCAATTTTTTTTAAGTCTCAAAGTTCAGCCATATTTCGTGCTGCTTTCCACAAATTTTTCTTCTATTTGTGTATCTGTTGTTGTATGTGTTAGTGTTAGGTTTTATCTTTATACCTCTCGAAAAATAAATAATTTATCTTTGTATAAAAACGAGCGACCGGTAACTTAAAAACACATGTAATTTTCAGATTGTTTGTTCGATCATTGAGAAGTTTGTTGATATTTTATTTTGAGATTTCGATTAGACTTGATTAAATTGTTTATAATATATTTAGAACAAAAGTATCTGTGAAAAGCCAACAAATAACGTTTCGTTTTAGATTAAAGTTTGAGGTAGATATCTTGTCTGAGTATTTTTTTAAATTTTTGAGAGATAGACAAAGGGAAATAAAAACATTTTTTGTTTTCTATAGATATTCTTTCGTCTCAATGTAATGTACTCTTAACTGTTTATAAGATAAATTCGTACATCTGTAAATTCGTGAATTAAAGACATTATATACTAAACAATTTCCCAACAATGCTAGCTGCTCGTTTTTTTAAATGTTAATATAAGGCGAAACATCACAAAATCGTTTTTTCTGTTAAGTTTAATGCATATTTATTTGTTAAGTCTGTTAACGAACATTGGAAACTTTTACTGGGTGTATTTTCAGAGAAAACTTCGAAGTAAAAAACTCCAATTCTAATCTTTATAACATCATCTGCATTATCAATTTTTTTCCAAAGATTAATTAAAGAGTACAAAGTAGTGTATTTGTATTGAATTCTTATCTATATTAAAGAACAGCCGGCGTTTTTTTTAAAAAACTGTTAAATATTATAGAGAATAGCTAGCTTGAGGCGGTTTTCAAAGTGCGTTTTTTTTGCGTTTTTTGGTTTTTCTTTCGCTTTTTTTTCTTGTTGTTTTTTATCGCCGTGTTTTCAAAGTATATTTTTAATAGCGCTTTCTATAGCTGTTCCTCTGCTATAAAAAGTCAGTTTATATTCTTATCGTTTGGCTGAAACTACAAAATTTAGAGTATTTTTTATTGTCTTTTTTTTGAAGTACGTTTTTCTCAAGTGAGTTTTTTAGAGTTCAATTTTTAAGATTAGTTTTTTAAATAATTATTTTATGTCGTTGCTTTTTAGGTTCGATTTTTTAGTTTCGGTTTTTTAGAATAGGTTCAACAGGCTAGTGTATTTAGCTTGGGGTTTTTAGATTAGTCTTTTTAATAAAATATTAAATGAAAGCACTAATATAGAAATAGTGTTAGTGTATATTACGTGCTATCGTCTTTTTGAACAAGAAAGCTGAAGGTCACAACTTTCTTGTTTTTTTTTTGTTTTTTAACGCTGGTTAGACACAGTCTATCTCTCAGAGACGGCCAAGCGGCGACGACGGCTCTAGTCAAAATAAGAGTAAAAAAACAAATTTAAATATTGATTATAGGCGAAATGAAAAAAAAGACAACTTTATAACGACAAATCAAACTATCAAACAAGTAAAAAGACAATTATATATCGACGTTTATAAATGTCATAGGACTGACAAGTTAATTATATAATGATGGTTAGTTTCGTCATTGAGCGTGAAAAGATTAAAAGATAGTGAGTAAGATAAGCAGGTAATAGTGCCATAACTGACGAAATTTACTCAGAGCAGACTTTCATTTTAAAAAAATTCAGTCTTTATTCACAGCAAGTTTTTATTAAATATAAGTTTTAACATATTTCGAAAATGTCTTCACTTTATCTTGAAGAGTTTTAATTGCGTTTTACATGTTTTGATTTTACAGTTAAAAAAAGAGCTATAATTCACGGACGCAAATTGTTTTTTAATTGTCATTGTTTCGGAGATAAGTTTTTAGTGTTTATAAATGAAAGATTTTTTGATATACATAATTATGCGCCGAAACTTTGTTGGGTCGCTTGCAGTCACGATTGCAGTCATGATAGTTTCGATCAACTGCAAATCTAACCTTCTATCGATTGGTGCGCTAAATTAAGAACAGCGCACACACATTATATCAATCGAAGGCGAAACAAAGGGTCAAACTCTAATCTTTTTATTAAGACTTTTTCTCAGGCTTATAAGTTTTAGTTTCTGATATAATTGTTTATTGTTTTACGATAAGGCTTTCATTCATTATTCGGGAAAAAATAGAAAATTTAATCGATAAAAACAAATTAAAAAAAAAGTTAAAAGCCTTACAACTTACTATATGAGATAAGTCCAATTGAATTAGGTTTAAAAAGGCAAAGACAAAAATACGAAACTTATAAAAAAGCCTATAGGACGATTGTTTTAAAAATATATTGTGAATATCATAAGTCTAATATCGCAAGCCTATATGTTCGGTTATTTTCATTAATTCTAAAAATTACTGTGAGAGAGTATTAGAACGAATATACTTTTTTACTTGCGTAGTATATTCCCATTATAATTTTAATTAAGTAACTTCCACTATAATCTCAAATAAATAACTTCTACTGTATTTTAATTAAACGAAAAAATTTAAGCAAAAACTAAGGGACTATATAATAATTTTTCAACTTCTTTATTTTAAAACACTATAAACACGCGTATTAGTGTCTTTATTTTCTCCATTGAAACAAAACGAACGAACTTCCAAATCTAATAAAATAGATAGCTACTTAAAAAAAACTATCCAAAAGTGCTTAAACGTGGTTTTTTGCCCCTAAATTTACAATAGCGACAAATAAAACAAAAACTCGGTTATCAATTGATAATTAAAAATTTTTTTTGATTAATTTTTGACTTGGTTCTATTACAATGTTTTTTAATTAATTTATATTAGAACAGCTCCAATTAAGATTGTAGTAGAACATACTAAGCAGTTCGTGATTTTTAATAAAATAAAAACTTTTTATTTTTTATTTTAAACACAAAACCAACAAGCCTTTCGCTAAATGAATACAATAAAACACAGTCGTTTTTTTGTTTGTTTTTATATATACGAAAAGAAAGAATAAACTTTTTTATTATTAAGAAAATATTTTTATTAAATAAAAAAGGGTTGTCTTTAAAGAGAAAAAAACGTTAATTAAATATAGAAAAATGCCATATAAATAGAAATACTATAAAAGGAACTGTTTTTATTTACTGACATATACTAAATAATCAATTACACGAAATCGAGAGTCGCTAAATTGATTTCTAAAAAACATTTTAAATTATGTATCTTTTTTTTGCTTTATTATATAATATAGACTTTATTTCTCGAATATAGACTTTTTTTTACTTCAATTTTGAACACTTTGCATTTCAAAAAAAGCGGCTTTTTTTTCAACAGGCGATTTTTTCTAACTTTGATACTTTTTTTTCATTTGAACATCATAAAAAAAAAAGTAATACGAAAACTGTCAAAAATAAATCAATTTATTATATAAAATATAGACTTTAATTAAATATAATGAATAAACCTGATAATTAATAAATCGAAAGCACTGTTTACTTTTAATTAAAGAGTTTTATTTATTATAATTATTTATTTTAAGTTTTTATTCTATAATAAACGAAAAAAACAACTTTTTTTTATTACTCGTTGTGATATTTAATGAGACATCGATGGCTTGTTAAATTGTGGAAAGCTCGTTTTAAAAAGTTATTGTTTTTTTACTTAAAAACAAGTATTTTGAAATAATTATTGTTTTATCGTAACTTCTATTCATGTCGTTATTGTGTACTTGTAATTATTTATAACGCGATAATACATCGTTCGACTATTCAGAAAAATCTTAAAATATATTTTGAAAAAAAACATTTTACTTTTTAAGTTCTTATCTTTATATTACTTTTCTTATTATACTCGAGTTTATCACTTTAAATATCAATATATTTCATATATTGAATAAAAAAACAAAGTTTTTTGTCGATTAATGAAATAAACATTGTTTCTAAAAAAAAAAAAATTTAATTTAATTTTTCATTTAAAATACGAAAATCTTTTTAAAAATAAATAATGAACTCAGAATATAAATTAAATTTGCTTTACGTTTAAAATCGCTGAATATAGACTCGTGGTCATATATCTTAACTTATTTTTTTGCTTTTTGATTTACAATTTACGGCCTTTAATGGATCTAAAAAAAAAGTAATATGAGATTTTTATATATAGACGATATATAACAGTTCTTATATAATGTTAAAGTTTACAATACGTCACCGTTTCGTGTTTTGATAGATAAGTGTGTTTAGTGATTGTTATGAATTTTGTTATGTTTTTTTTTATTAAATTTTTTTAGCTTTAATTTATTGAAAATATATTTTATTTTATAATTTATTTTATTAGTTTCAAAGTTATATTTGTTTTTATATATTAAATTGAGTTTCGATGTTTTAATTATACGATTTTTACGCTATATAATGGAAAAGTGGTTTTTACATAAAAATTGTAGTTATTTACTTTACTAGTGTCGATGTTTGAGGCTCGGCATTACTAGGCACGTAAATACTAAATCGTTTTACATGAGATAAAATATAATATTTTTTTTTTATTCTAGATCGTGCGATACCAAGATGAACTAGGCAAAGTTCCAGTATAATTTTGGGAAAAAAATTTGACGCCAATTGTTCTCAGATAATTGTCGCAAAAAATACACCCTGATAGTTCCATTTATAACAATACTGCTAAACGTAAAAGCTTATGTTGAGCTCAATTCCTAAAACGATAAAGGATCATTCGTGGTTACATCGTTAGTATGAGAAACGAAGAAAAAACAGAAGATAAAAACTGGGAGGATACAGCCCTTCCACACCATTGGTAAAATATTTCGTTATTAGTACAGTTATAGAAAATCCAAAACGCGATGTGGGTATGTTATAAAAAGCATTAAGTGAAGAAGATTTGTTTTTTCCAGTAAAAAAATCTATTTCTACAACCTTTGGAAAAAACAACTTGAATATAGAGTATATAAGCTTAAGATCGTATATGAACAAAGGTTCTACATTATATATGTAGCATTGTTAATATTGTTTATTTTAACCGCCATTGATGAAACGTTATATTTCGTTTTTTTTTTGCAATAATAATTAAAAAATCTTCAAGAAATTATATATCTAATAAATGATGTAATGATTAAAAAAATTTCCAAAATTTATACTAAAGTATTTCAATTTCTTTAAAAAAATGTATTTATCTATAATAGTATCGTCCTGATCAATTTCAATATACATCTGTTTTAAATAATAATATACAAAAGAATACAATGCGATTAAATTTTTTATAAATGTTTTTTGAAATTAAAAATGTTACCGGTGTTTTATATTATTATGCTATTTATTTAAATGTTTATAAATATATGCAATCAATCTTACGACAATGTGGAGAGTTTTGAAATAATTTTAGTTTAAAAACTTGAAAAAAATAAACTTTAGTCGTAAACATCATTTAAAAATTTTTTTTTATTTTGACACAGTCACCATACAAAAATACTAAGTAAATATTATCATGAACATTTTTTTTTAAACTTAAAACATAATTTAACGACTTTAATTTTTAATCAGATCTTCAAATATCTGATAATATTAAGACATTAATGCAAAGATGAGTATCTAGTTAAGCTATTTTCTTCAATATATGCAGTGGGCAACACAGCCATTTATATGAAACGACATAATGATGCCGTAAAAAAAATAGTTTTTTTTTGACGAACGTTAAATACAAAAAAGCGTATGTTAACTCGTTTGTTAATATATTAAAAACTTGGCTGACAAAATTTTCAATAAAATATAAGTGTGTACTAAAAAAGCTTTTAAGTTTATATATAAAAAAAACGTTGTTTAGCAATCAAAGAAAAATTAACATTTAAAAAATTTCAAAAAAAACAAAATTTTTCTAAGAAAGTTATATGAAATGAAAGTAAAAAAAAGGTTAGTATTTTAATCTAAATCTTCAGAAGATTTTTTCAAAATGACATTATTGATACTTTAGAAATTATATAATAATACACAGACAGAGAAACTAAAAAACTTTCTTTAGCCAATTAATACTAATAAAAATAAAACTTTTAGTTGATATAAAATGAAATAACTTATTTAAACATGTCATTCAATAATAGGTATCTGTCTTATATTCATATTCTGCCTTTTAAAACACAGCAAAGGCAACTATACTTTAATGTAACTGTGTGTATATTCATTTTTTTTGTGTAAACCAATATAATCTTTATAAGCTACATATAAAACGTTCACGGATGTGTTATAGCAAAATTCTTTTTAACAAACAGCTTGTGTATCACGAAACTCGACACGTTAGTCTACTTGTAATTACAAAAAAAATCTATAATAAATTTAAAAACAAAGAACAGTATATTAAACACTTTCATATTTATAGTTGAATTTGGTGAATATAAAAATATGATATAAGACTGTATATTAACCGTAAGGCATTTTTACTAATTTTTTGGTTTTTCACTGAATAAATATTTATTTTTTTAAAATTAATATATAACGAGTTTTTATTTTATATGTTTTAGAACAAAAAAACTTTTGAGAACAAGCAGTTTTCAAAAAAAATGTTGCAAAAAAAAGAACCGGTTTAAAAGAATTCTTTAAATATTTCGTTTTTATTTGCGAGTCTTTGATATATCAACAACGAAGGTTTTTGTTTTGTATATGTTTTTAATTAGCTTATTAGAGATAATATATGATAAATAGTTGAAATGTTAATTAAACACAAAGTTTATAATATCTATATATCTGTGTAACGAAAATGTATATTTTTATTAAAATTAGAGTAAGTAATAAACCGCCACACACTATAACTTACTTAAGAAAGGCTTTTTGACTATATTCTAATTAAAGAATTTTTTATCAGTAACAACTAGCTAAAAGCCAGCAATCACTACCATTAAATGAACAGTCTATTTGTTTTTGATCATCATTGCTTCGAAGATCAAAAAAACATTATATGAAACTCATTTGTTGTTTTCTTTATTGGTGTTTATTTTATCTGACAGCTTTTAAAAACCTTTTTTAAGTCGTAGAGTGACAAGGAATGTGTTTACGCTACTGACTGACAATGTATTGGTTATTTTTTTTAGCAGAAATCGACTTGAAGATGTCAAAGCAATGATAAATTTTTTATAGAACACACTGAAAAAATAAAAAAAGCCTGTGATCAACGAAAATTTAATACAAAAAAAACTAGAAAAAAAAATTAAGGCTTTCGTAGTTTTTAGTGACTTGTTGTGACTTGTTATATTAGTTTTAAAAAATCTATTTCGACACTTTTTTTTAGACTTTTATATGTTTTCGTAGCTTTTTGTTTTTTTCTACTTTTGTGTAGTCAACTGCAAATTTGACTGTGTTTATATTCATATCTTGAAAAAAGACATCGTGTTTTGACACAAGAGCAAGATCCCGAGGAACATAGAAGTTTTTTATGTTTATAAACGTGTTTTGTTTTTTTTTCTTCTGTTCCCCGATTTGAAGCGAGTTTTTATTGCATAAAAATTTTGTGTTACTAAAAATAGGTAAACACTGTATTTGTATATTTTGATGTATTTGAATGAGGATTTCGTTACTTAAATTTTTCTTGGTATATAAATACGAATCTCACAGTTCGCTTGTTTTCGATAACCGACAGCCCTCTTAGAAATAACAATAAAAGAAATATCGATGAGCCACAGTTTTCTATTGCTGAATTGAGGTAAAACTTAGTCAGAAAAAAATTCGCTTAACTTGACTGGGTTTAAAGAAATACATAAAATAAAATTTTAGTCATCTGTGTATCAGCTAACAATATTATTTAGTACCACAAATGACCATCAACTCTATAAAAGTAAATTTTAAAACAATTAGTTATGAGACGTTTTTCTTTAAGTAATCTTTTCTGGGTCAAAGTATATGTTTTTTTTGTTTAATAAAAACAGCTCTTACTTATTCATTTTTTTTGACTTGATCTTTCTAAAAGATTTGTGTGGCTTAATGTAGGTTTTTGCATTTAAATATAAGGTTTCTATGCTTCGCCCTCGAGTGGTTAGTAGTTTGGCAGACTGTTTAAAACTCTTGTATAACACCACAGAACCATTACCAAAAAAGACAGAGTTTAACTATTATTCCTATATATGTCTTTCCAAGATAATTAATAAACTTCTGCATATTATTTGATTTTATTTCCGGGAGGCGTTTTTTATAAAAAATATGATACATAACAGTGACTTTTTAAAAAAAAGTGTATTAAAACACATCATCAAGTTGTTTCTAATTTAATTATTATTAATTTATTTCTTATTTAATCGAAATTTTTCAAAGTTTCACCAGATAAACTGACCTCAATGAAAATAACCGTCATATATATTGTTTTTATCGGAGGTTTTGTTACAGACTGTGTTTTAATTTCGCTCGAAGTCTCCAACGTTGTTTTTAAACGAGTAAACAAACTTTTAACATTCTTAAAAGAGAGATTGTTCTGTTTTTGAGATCATTAATATAAAAAAGAGTGATAAGAATGAATTATGAAACAAATAGATGTGATTGACTGCGTTGCAGTTTACGGAATTCCTCTAGGAAGTTTCAGCGCTTGCAAGTTTTTATTTTTGTATATTTTCTCGAAAATATTTATAACAAAAATAATAAAGAGTTTCTCATTTTTCACACTTTTTTCAAAACGTAAAAGTTTTTCGTTGCGTAAACTTTTTCGCATTTATTAGTGTATATTATCAAATATCTGTTTAAATTTTTTATATTTTTCATTTTTTATTGAGCTACATTTATAAAATATAAACTTATAATATAGACATTTCTTGAAGATCTTTAGATTGAAAAGTCTTTGTAATATCGGTTACATTTTTAATGTTTTACTTTATTCAGTCTTGTTATGTTTTTAGTTTTCTAACACTTTACTTTTCTTAGATCTGCAAACTCGCTTGTGTGCGAGTTTTCGATTTCTCGTCTAAAATGTAATATATCCAGTTCGCCAAAAATAAACGGCGTATTATAATAAAAAACACAAAGGCATATAAAAACAATATAATATTTCAAAAATTTGACCAAGAAAGTCGCGCTGGTAAACATGTAAATGTCTTGTTGTAAAAGCAATCGTGTGTTTATTAACAAAAAAAAGTTTTTATAATTAAACTAATAAATATAAAATTGTAGATTTTGAGAACAGATAGTAGATATTGGTTTCTATCATATGGACCGTATTCTTATAGTGCTGCAATTTCCACCACCCAGCTGCGTATTACACCCCCAAAAATACATTTAAAAAGCAAATGCGTTTTACACCACTCACTATATTTAATTAAGCAAGATTTTATTAAGAACAAGTAAAATATTATATACAAAACCGAATGCTTTTGCGTTTAAACAGCGAAGACACACGTATTGACTACGATGGTTCTCAAAAAAAAAGAACAGGAAACTAACGAGCGAATTTAATGTAAAAAATATACTTTGAGAACATAACCAAAGATAATAATACAGGTTTTTTGACCTTTCAGTCATCAATGATTAAAAACAACTAAAGTTTGTTCATTTGAGCGACGAGGTTAAAGACTTTTAGTTAAAATTTACTTAAATAGCTTCTACTTAAACGAGATATCAGGATATTTTATTTATTAGTTCATATTGAGTGTGTGAAACGCATTTGGAAATTAAATATAGTTCTTAATGGTGTAAAATGTAGCTGAGTGATTTAAAATACAGAAATATTTTTATTATTTTATCAAAAATCAACCACTGTATTTTTTCGATGTTCTTATGTATAAAAGTTAATTTACTTTTTAGACTCTAAAATATTAGTGTTTTAATAAAATTCTTTTTTTCTAAGGTCTTATAGATAAAAAAAAGCAATGTTTAGCTTTACCACGGCCGTGACTTATTTAATATCTCATAAAACGGCTCGATGTCTTTAGTTGTTCCAGCTCGATTTTTCTAATTCGATCAGCTATAGATCATTTAGATAAACTAAAAGTTGAAGTTTTTACCGAATAGCCGCTGTAAATAGACTCTAAATAAGAAAAAATTTGTGTGTTAATAATAAAACGTTTTCGTAAAACTCTGCTTTTATTTTGTTGATTTTAAGAACTGTGTCAAAATAATAAAAAAACAATGATATCTTAGCTTTTTTAAAAGCACTAGATTTAAGTCCAAAAGTTATATATACAGAGCAAAGACTCAGCTCTCGTAATTTACTTCACATAAAACATATAAAATAAAAAACAAAACTGGTTTGACACAAAACAGAAAATTTTTTGATACAAAATTAAATAATGTTTTTTTTCAAAATCAACAGCGTCTAAAGTCGAAACAAAACAAAAAACCTTTTTAATTTTCAAAGAAACCAGTGTAAACGACTTCATTTTTATCCACGAATCGGAAACCACTCGTCATTAGCGAGATGTCATCGAATTTGACATGAACAACTTGTCACAAAAAAAATATAAGATGGTTTGTTTTTTATTAAAATTCCATGTAAAGTTTTTGTTTAGAACGATATGAAATTGATCGTCATTGAAGTAGTCTGTGCGGGTTAATAACAATCGAGTTTTTTCTTCTTTTTTCAAATCTGGCCTTATTTTTTGGACTATTTAAATGATGATTTATGATTTCTATTTTAGTATATTCTTGTTCGTTTTACATTGTCGTTATAACCACGTTAATGTTTAATTTATTCACGACTTGCGTTAGTTTAAACGCACGATTACAGGATCCAATATTGTTTGTGGTTTTCGGAATATGCTTTAATGTTCTTTCAAAACAGTTTCAATTAACTAGTGCGTAAGAGCTGTTTATAGTGAAAAATTAACATTGTTTTATACAGAAATAGGTTTATTATACTATTCAACAAATTCTAAAAACTTGTTGTTGTTTTAATCGTTTATTTTCTTTCGCGTTTTTTCAATATTTTTAAATCTTATACTACTCTATTGAGGGGCGGAAAAAAGTGTAAATAAATTCTTTACTAAAAAACGAAACAAAGGTTTACTCTTATACTTAATTGAACACCTGAGGTTGTTTAAACGACGACAAATCGAATAAACAAAAAGAATACTTTAAATTGAGGTAGGTTTTTATAACTGAATTGTACAGTGTTTGTTCAAAGTATGTAATAACTATGAGTGGTGATACTCCATAATGGGTTTTTATATAATTGAAAATTTCTTTCATATGATATTTTATTTTTATTTCTGAAAAAATATAAAATGCAAGCTAGGTTTTCCTACATATGTATATTTGTATTGTTAAGTAGTTGATAAAAAATTAACGGGTGCAATAAACGTCCTTTCAACGTTTCGAAATTGAACTTTTTATATATAGTTTTTTTGGAAACATTACTAAAAAGCACATATCTGTTCCCATCGTCAAATCTAAAATCAAATAACAGAAAGTTGTTTTTTTAATAAAAAGCACAGAGAGTGAGAGAAATATCGATGAATATTGCGATTTTTATGCCGTTTCTGTTTTTTCCTTTAATCTATTTTGTTTATAGATTTGTTTTTCGGAATGTTACCTGTTTCGATATTTGAAAAGCTTTGTGTTTTTTAACATGAGCGATTTCAGCATTCTAACTGTAATTCTTGTGATGTGTTTAATATTAAGGTTAAATTTTAAACGTGTAATATTAGTGATACGATGTAATGATTATGTTCGTTTTAGATTCTAACAATATTGTGTTTTAACAAAGCATTTGCTTTACAAGCACGGTTTTTTCACCTTCTATAGTCGATTTGTTTGCTTTTTT
Organism: Cucumispora dikerogammari; assembly: GCA_014805705.1. Lineage (NCBI taxonomy): Eukaryota > Fungi > Microsporidia > Cucumispora > Cucumispora dikerogammari. Next base: position 5,832 of record SBJP01000289.1, on the reverse strand, counting down.
ATTAAAATTATAAATAAAATTTTTGTATATTAATAAATCATTTCGTCGCAGGTCTTTTTTTTCTTTGCTTTCTATAGGCTTTTTAAAGTAAAAATATAAAGTTAAAATGTTATTTAATAATGAAATTTCTAATTTTGACTTGGAATGGTAGAGACGACTAGAAAAAAACAAGAACTTATCAAAATAAATTTGCCAAATTATTTATTTATCTCAGATATATATATTTACGGGTATTTTTGTTTATATTTTTTTAGTTTCTTCACCCCTGAGTTGTTCCATGACGAGTATGCAGACAACCCGCCATATGACGAGTTGCTCATAAGCCGTTAAAGAAACAATATAAGCAACGTTTCGCCCGGATTATATATAAAATTCAAATAAATAAAAAGTTTTTCTATTTATAGTATGTTTTTAAATTAATTAAAAAAATTTCAATATAATATTGTTCGATTAAAACATAAATCTATATAAGTGAAATTCTTTGCGAAGTATTTTTTCAACGAAAACTTTTTAAAATCAAAAATGTTTTTCTGTTATGCGCTTTTTTCCTTCGACTGTTTAAAAGAAAATTTATTATTTATTTATTTAATCTTTCTCGTTATTTAGTTTCTTCTTTTCAGTTTAATTTAATTTCGTTTCGATCCCTGTTTTTTCGTTCTTTTTTTTTTCGCTTTGTTTTCGTTTTGTTTTAGTTTAAAAATATAAAATATACATGCATAAAAATGTATTTTATAAGAAAGTTTTTTAATAGAAAACATAGTTTTTCTTACAAGGACTCTATATATAATTCGACATTTCGTCGCGTATATTAATTTTTTTAATATTAGAGCAAAAAGAGCTTTTTTCACTCGTGAGCAAAAAACCCGGGCTTAAGCAAAAATTTTCGGTGTAATAATAGCTCGTAAGCCGAACAAAAACATTCTCGCGAGTCATCCATCGCTCGAATCCTATCTTTCACACTCAGATAGTGAAAAAATAAATTAGACCGTAATTAAATAAATCAAATCATAATTACAGATCTATATTATTATTAAGTAATTCAGACTGTAACCAAATATTCTATATTATGAATTAAGAGAAGACACATATAAAACTTACATATAGATATAAAAGTTAAAAAAATTCTTTCATCTTTTTATATATATAAGGTTTAAATATATTCATGTTTTTAGCGGCACGTATCAGTTTTAAAAATTGTGTAGACATAAAACAAAAAACAAATTAAAAATGTCAATCCTAATCAAACACAAAACAGTTTTAATCGATTAATTTAAAAAAGCGACAAAACGTGCATAAAGTATAAACAAATTGAAGTTATATAAAAAAAAAACATTCACTTTTTAGTGTTTTAAACTTAGTATTACTCACGCTAGTGCAGTCTAATCGTTAGTTGTCTCAATAAAAAAGTTGTTTTTTTGTCTATATTTTTTTTTACTGTATGTATTAACACAGTGAAGTCTGTCGTCAGTGTCTAAATAAAAAAAGGTGTTTTATGTCTATATCTTTTCAAAAGTAAGTATTAATATGTTTTTTTATTTTTAAACTGCTGGAATTTTTTTCTTTTAAAAAACTTGCAAACTTGAAAACATATTTAATCGTCGATCTAGATATAAATAAAAGTTTGGACAACTTCAATATGCTGTTTTTTACTTAACAGGTTCTCTCATAATTAAATTATAGTGTAAATTTTTCATAATTGGATTATAGTCTGAGGCTTGGAGAAAGTGTATAGCTATTAAAAAAACCAACTAATAAAGCGACATAAGATAAAACTGAATAACAGACGGTTTAATCTTAAAACTCTGTAATAGACAAAGAAATGTACAAATTTTTTTATGGATTAAAGTTTAATATATAAAATAAATTAAACTGGGTTTTATTAAAGTTTCGTCTTTTAAAAGGAGTCTTTTCAATTTTTAATAAATAGACTGTTAATACGCGTTGTTAGTATTAAACCCAGTATAAGAATATATTCTTTGATTTCTAATAAAATCACTTGCATCCCTTAAAAAAACTTAAATATATCTTTATTATTTATATATTTTTACTGACCCCAAATGTTAAAAAATTTTCATTTTTAAGAGAAGCACTTTTTTGTTTTTTTAATATTTGTTTTCTGATATTTTGTTTGATGACTGCTTCTGTATGTATTCCCATATTAAATATAATAATGATTAATAATGCTTTTTATAGTAAGACTTAATTTTATGAAAACTAAAAATTTTGTTTTTTGTCACACTGTTTCTGTTAATTATAGAATCAAATATGTGCATAATATTCTCTTTTTTCTTTCATCGTTTATTTGAATTAATATGCTAATTTTGCTGTGTAGTGATTATACTTTTATTTTTTTTGAATAAGATAGTTTGCTCGAATACTTGTTAAAATCTAAAATTTTTTAAAAAAAAAGCATATTCTTTTAACAAACGTTAAGATTTTTGATAAATCGTTTTTGACGGATCACATAATTTTATCATGATTTAAATGTAACAGCAATCATATGATGTTTTTTATTTTAATTTTCTCAAACTCTAGATCGAATGCTAGTAAACGAATTATGTCTATGTTATTTTTTACTAAGCGAGTATAACTGTTATAAACTGTAATATATCCTATCTGTTTTTACTCTTTTATCTTCATAATAATTCCACTCCAACCCTAAGACACTGTTTTATTTTATCAGAATGTAAAAAATTTATATTTTTTAGTTTTTTTTTCTGCTGCCTTAATAAATTTTTTTATGTTTCAAATTTAAGTGAAAAACCAAAGACCTGAAATATTAATTTAAAACAAATATATTAACAAAGATATAACGCAAACTTTTTTATTTTATATACTTTGCTTTTCAGCGATGTATATAATAAAAAACGATATAAGTAACGGTTTTTCGTTTTTTTAAACAAAAGGGGCATTAAAAAACAAATTTAGAAAATATATAAGAAAAATAAGATGTTATTATTTAATATATAAAATACAAAATCTTGATAATTAAAAATAAAAAAATAAGCTTAACAGAAATATACATACTCCTCTCAAAAAACTTTCATATAAAATAAATTAATAGAGAAGTTTCTTATATTCGAAAAAAATTATTCTTGAAAATAGTGTGTATATCTTATTAAACACTTTTTTTTTCACACTTTTAATAAGTTAGTCTTTATATTTTATATATTGGAAATAAGTATTTTATATCTTTTCTATTCTTAAAAGTCACTTTATACTTTCAAAAAACAACAAGAATCAACATAGCTTATAATTTTCCTTAAGATAATATATTAGATTTTTGAGCAGGTTTCGTTTATAATATTGAATTTATGGTATTATAAGCTGCTTTAACTCGAGACTTAACATGTTCATAGACATAGATATATTATAAAAAGCTACATATTAGTAATTGGCTAACTATATGTAGAAATAAAAACAGACTATATATATCGACTTGCTGCGATAGAAGAAAGAAGTCACACGTCGACCTTTTTAATAACAGATTAAGGTGCTAGAAAAGATATTCGTTTTTTTAAAAACTTTTTTAATAAAAAAACAAGCACAATATTATGAAGGATCTAATTGCCGACTAACTACAAAATGTTAAAGGGGTATTTTAAAAAAAATTAAATATTTTAGCAAAAATGTATGTTTTTAAGATATTGAAAATTCTTTTAAATAAACATGTAAATATCTAAACAGAACGATGGTTTGTTTAGTGTGAAGAGTTAGACTAAATGATTCCGTTGTGTTTCTAGGATGCACTTAAAAAAAAACACAAAATTGGATATCTATTTTTTTATATAAAAAACCATGATATTTATTCTGAACACAATCACATTTACAAAAAAAATTTCAACATATGCTGAAACACACAACGAACTAAATCCCCCTCTGCCTAGCACTTCTTATCAAGGAGAAAAAACAGAAAATATAGAAAGGCTGCTCAAAATCGGTGATTTAGGTCAAGAAACGAAAGAAAAGTTGATAGAAAACAATATTATCAGCATTGAACTAGAAAACATTGAACAACAGGGGCAGGGTATGAAAAACACTATCTCAGAAAACACTTCAATTGAAACTGGAAGATATATCAAAAATGAAAAATGGAACGACGAGCGAATTTCTATTTGGGTTTATAGAGGGTTTATTATTGGTGGAGTGTCTATTGTGGTCGCTATCACGTTTGGGTTAATTTTAGCGATGAAGTTTGATAAATAATTTAAACGAAACCACGAAAACACAGTTTTTTCTTCTTACGTTTTTATTTTTTGATTAAATACATACGAAGTTATAAACAGATTATTTTTTCTAAAGCTTTTTTATCTTTATTTTTCAATTAATTAAAACTCAAACAAAAACTTCTAAGTACTTACTTATACACTCTTCAGCAACATTTTTTAAACTAATTGAGAAATGATAGACTTAAAATCATTTAAATATTAATAAACACTGCAATTCTTTTTATCTAATCTTGCATTGATAATTACTGTAAGCATAAATATAATCACTAATTGGGCCCAATTAAGTAGACAAAAAATGTTTTACAGAAGGGTTCAATAAAAAAATTAATCAATTAAGAAAAGATAGCAGATGTTTGAGAATGAATCGAAGCATTACGCCAAAAAAGTAAATGAATGTTTGTTGAATACTGTTTTTGTTAAAGCAATGAGTAATAAATTCTAGTTATATTATTTACTAAGTGATTTCTTATGCGCGCGGGTGATTCACTTTATAATTAAATAATATAGTTTTTTTATTAAAAAATAGTATAATTTAATTTTTTTCTCTAAAAAAGTTATATTTTCATTCTTTAAAAAATCGACAAACACTGAACACATCATTTTAGATGTAAATCACTTATCGTTCTTAAGTGGTTGTGACCAATTAACGTCGTTTTTTTTAATTAAAACATATAATGTGGCCAACCGAGCGCCACTATGTATATATAGCTTCTTAAACTAAACTAAAACGTGTGTTTAAGTTTCCAAACTTTTTTAGTTCTTTTATTTCCCGTGTGGTTATTTTTACTGATAAAAAAAGAGTCAATAGAATAAAATAACAACAAATTAACAGTTTCGAACAATTTTAATCTTGTCTCTGCACAACTGTATATATTACACGTTGTTATAAAGCCTGCGCAAATTGATTCAGGGTTTCCATTTAAAAAACTTTTTCTTTCGTTACAGAGGTTGAGATGTTTTTGATCTATTAGATAATAACAGTTTATTTGAAAAACCAAAATTTTGCGCGTGTTTAAAACTAAAAGACCTAAAACTTACAAACTAAGTTTATACTCGATGATGTTTAATCTAACTTCATTTTTTAAAACGGAGGCTAATTAAAAAAAGAGTGTGTAGGCTTAGCGGAATAACAACGAACAAAAAAACGCTTCGTTTTTTAAAAAAATCTCACTTAAAAACAATTTTTTGATTTTTTTTACTCTTTTAATTTTTGTTTTCCTCTTTTTTAACAAAATATATTAAATATAATAACTTTTTTAATATATATTTTCAAATAAGACTTGTTGATACTTGCAGCGGTGCCGAAATTGGCCAAGCCATAACTTATTATATTGCTTGAATGAGAAGTGTTTTTTTTTATATATTTTTTTAAAAAACTTTTCCAACGTTTTCTGTATATTTTCTAATGAAAAAAAAAGAAAACGTTTTTTTATATATATATTTTTTCTTATAGTTATTCTCGCACCAAAATTTTCTTTATAATTTGATTAATAACTTCCCATATGGCTGGGCGCCGTTTCGCCGGCCGGCGAAACGGCGCCCGGTTCGCCGGTGAATTAAAAGCGCCGTTTCGCCGGTAAAACTAAGACATCTATTTATTATC
>SBJP01000288.1:0-18792 GCA_014805705.1 Cucumispora dikerogammari | reverse complement strand
CTTTGCGTCTTGAACACGGAATGTTGAACTACGAGATATCTCGTACTTCGCGTCACAATAACGAATTTTGAACTACGAGATATCTCGTACTTCGCGTCATAATAACGAATTTTGAACTACGAGATATCTCGTACTTCGCGTCACAATAACGAATTTTGAACTACGAGATATCTCGTACTTCGCAGTCAAAGTGTTAAGGAAACTTAAATGCTTAATTCTAACTTCTCAAAAATATAATTATTTCATTAAATAGACTTAAATATAAAAGCGTATAATAAATAATGGTTATATATATTACAAAATATTCACGGAGAAATATACTAGCAAATTTATTTTCTACAGATTAAGATAAGATTTGCTGTATCTATATAATGTAAATTGATTTAAAAAGAGATGAAGACAGTATATTAAAACGTATTTGTACTTTTGAACTTTATTATTCTTTTGAAAAAAACTTTCGCTTTTTTTTTGAGATATTAAAATCTCTTTTGTTGTAAAAACAGAGTTAGTTTTGATATTTTGTTAAACATCTTGTTTTTTTCATTACTTATTAGTTTTGTAAAAATTGGAATTAACAATGAAGCGAAAAAAAAAACAACAAAAAAAACGTGAATAATATTTATCTTGTTGCATTTAAAAAACGAAACCTAAGAAAAAAAAAGCTTTAATGAACTTTTGAGTAAAGAAGTAACACGCTTTTCTCTGTTTTGAAACTCCAGTTAGCTAAGATCTTAAGTTCATCTGTTTCCCCAATAGACAGAATATTATTTTTATCATCGAACCTTTTCCATTCATCTTTATGTTTAAAAAATATGTTCCCTGTAAATGGATCTTTTCCGACGGGGATTATGAATAATGTAAGATTATATTCTACTTCTCCGTCTTCCAGCGAAAATAGCGATATTTTTTTTTGAAAAGTTTTAGACCCAGGGGGTTCTAAAAAGAAACGTAAGAAAGGAGGAGCGTTTAAAAAAACTGGAAATGTCAATTCGTATCCTATTCCTATCTTATCTATTATATTTCCCAATAAAAGGGTTTGGAGGTTGATTTCCATTGGATTAGTATCTCTAGAATCTACGATAATCATGGGATCAGATGATTTCTCGTCTTGTTTAAGTAATGGTGTAACTATAAGCTCGTTTTTAATCGCGTCGAAAGATGTTTCGTCTTCTGATCTATCTGTGCAAACCTTATAATAGCCCATAAACTTATATTGTAATACAACATAGTTTTCAACTCCTGACATTTCTTTATAAAAGGCATTTATTTGGTCTTCTGTAAGATCTTTTTCAGTTTCTTGAGTAGATTCTGTGATTGATTCCATAAGTTTATTAAGATAAGTAATAAAATCAGGCTCCGATTGATTTATAACAAAATTAAAATAACCAGTATTTGTCTCAAAGAGCAATAAAAGAATGAACAGCGATAATTGTTTTCTTTAATATATTTGAGTTTTTCAATTTCTGGTATCGTAAACCGTACTGAGTTAGAAATATATTTTTTTTGTTTACTTTGTGTTCGATACGCCTTTACCGCCGCTATAAAGAAGCTCTTAAAATCATTAAAATTTTTTAAATCATTGTCTTTCTGTTTTATAGTTTCTGATATAAACTTTTCAAAATCAGAATTATATTCAAACTTATAATTATCATACTGTTCTGTATTTTTCTGTTTAAATAATTGTCTTAGTATATCTATCTGTTTAGATTCACTGGCTAAGAGGTGGTTTTCTGGGCTTAAAGATGTGGGAAGAGTTTCTGTGTGATTATCTCTTGAAACACTTTTATTTTTAACATAAAATATAAACCCAGCTATTATTATTACAGCTATTATTATTAAAGCGAAGATGTTTTTTTTGTTCATGTGCATGGGCTTAGTTTTTTTTTCTTTTTTTTTAATCAAATAAGGGGTGTCAAAAAAACACAGGGATCCTCCTTATTGAACTAAATACTCTATTATAAGACAAATTATAAGATTTATATGTTTTTTTTCTGCCCACATTCTTTCAATATAAATCTGTTTATATATTATGTATAAATAAGTCCGCATACTTGCCTATTATACTCCTTCTCATTATGATTTTTATTAAGCAAAAAACACTATAATATTAAATAGATAAAAAAATTTAAGTAAAAACCAAGACATTATATAGTAATTTTTTCATTTTCTTTCTTTTAAATCACGCAAGCACACACAGTATGTCGTTTATATACTCAAAATCGAACTAAATCGAAGGAACAGACAATTTTAAAGTAAAAAAAATGGTTGAAAAAAAGACTAAAAAGAGACTATAGGCGAGTTTTTGCGTCTAACGTCACTCAGTTATACAATAAAACTGAATTTAGATTATTATTTGCCAATTAAAAAACGATCTTTGTTCAATTTCTAACTTGTTTTTAGTTGAATATTTTTACTTAATAAAAATATAATAGAAAATGCTTAATAAAAAATATAATGAAAAGGGGAAGAAGGGTGAGAGGGAGAGGGGATACTTGGCAAATATCTAAGTCTGAATTGAAGCGACATATATATATTATTTATGTAAAATGCAAATTGTAATATAAAAACAAAAAACTCCAAATTAAACACATCATATTTCTACTTTTATTGTAAAACAGATGTTTTGTGTCTTTATTAAAAACTTGAATATTTATTGATTTAAAACGTACAGTATATATTTTTTTATTCGTAAAATCTGACACTTATAGATTTCTCTAAATTACATAAAATTTTGATTAGTCATACTGTGCAAACCACAAAATATATATTAACCCTTAAGAAAGTTTTGCCAAATTTGTAATGATTTTTTTGCTAAATTTGAATAAAAAAACTGAGAAAAATGAGATTTAAAAATAAACATTTAAACAATTTAGTTTTTTGTAAATTGTTAACGAAAATAGCAAAACTTAACTGCAATAAGAATAAATAAACACCACTTCTTTTCAATTTTTCCAAGTTTTGTTTATACTATTGGTATTGCTTAAAACAATTATATATGCAAAAGTAAACGTTGCATTGTTCATACTTATTGTTGGTTTGTCTTCTAACGTTTTCTTGTATTATATAGTAGGCGCATTGAATTCTTTTTTTCAGATCGAACGAGATAATGTCAGAACTCTTTAGAGTTTTTGTTTACGCTTAACTTTTCTTTATTTATTTGATTAAATCTCTAATCAAATAATCAATAAATTTGCATTGATAATTATAGTGACTAATCATCTTCTTATCATCAAAAAAACTTATTATATAGCACATAAGAATTATGTATCAATATTTGGATGATACACAGTGTAAATCTCTGAGAATATCTGGTAGTCTTTCGCTTAAGTGAATAATACTTGATCAAACTTGTCTACCTCACACATATATTTATTGTAATCAGCTATACTCTTAGGTAATATCAGAAACATCCGCGTCCTTCCTTAAACCGTGAAACGTAGATATAATTGCTACTAACTTTTATCATTTCAAATCATAACTTCATCACCACCCTTATAGAAAATAACGCTCTCCCATTTTTTAATTGTTCTTTTTATTGAATTAGGGTTATCAAAGTCCCTCTTTTGTCCTTTAGCGTCCCGAACGTAAAAAATGTCCTATTTAATAAAATTTAAGACAAAGAAAATCAATTGTATCATTTGTCTATATACAAACGTCTATTATAACCTGTACGCTTGCTTGTAAGATCTACGAACGTCTGGTTAATACTGCATTTTTCAGTCCATATTTTTAAATTAAGCACATATCCTGTTTCAAAACAAGCACATATATAAAATTTCATGCTCCATTTATTCGGATTTTTTGGGTTATATATCCTGTTTTCTATTTTGCCTTTAAATAGCATCATACCCTCGTCTATAGCAATATTTTTCTTAGCTGATAAATACTTGAGAACAGTGTTTCCGGGTATTTAATTATCTTATATTCTCTATTGAGCTTATTGATAATTATATCTTTTTTTAATACAGAGATGAGAATACTATTTATATTCGTGAATCTTTCCAAAGGCATTAAACTTGCTATTTTTTTTATTATATGCATATTTTTTCTTCTTGTTTCAACAAAAAGCAAAACTTAGCACTCGCCGTAAGCTCAACCGAGTATATATTGCAAATATTTTTTAAAGTCTGGAATCATTAAAATTGCAGGTTTAGTGTAATTTTCTTTATACTTTTTGAGTTGATTTTTAGTGAACATTTTTATAATGAATCCGATAACCTCGATCGTCAGAACCAACTAAATAAAACCTTTCTCGGGTTGGAAAACTAAAACGTTTATTTTTTTCAAAGAAATTAAATGGTTTTACGTTTTTGTGAATGTATTCTTGACTCCAGTAACTCTTATCTTTTGAAAAAGCACGAATTTTTTGTGGTTAAATGTATTAAGCTAGAGTTGTATATTTTCCACTTATCAGCACCAATGTCGCTCGTTTCAAAAACTATTTGATCGTTTTTGTCAGCGCTTAGGGACTAATTAAGGTCGGAAAAAGATTTGTCAATATCGGTACTAATATTAGATTTTTGAAAAAATTCATATATTCTGTTTCTTTAATTTAAGTTATATTGTAGACTGTACAAAAGATGATTTAAAATCGAATATATCGTTATAAGCGATAGTCCAATTAGAAGAAAGTCGTAACAAAGCAGTTTGAAGTTAAAACTTTGCAAAAAAAATGATTTAAATTTAAATCAGTCTGGTAAAAAAAAATGGTTTAAATTTAAACCAAAACTTTCTCAAGAGTTAATATACAGCATATACTAATTTAAACAAATTTTTTCTTTTCAATTCTAGATACTTAGAAAATATATATTGTTTTGCAGAAATATTAATTCTCGTTTTATAACAAATTTTTTCTTTTCTAAATTCAGATTCGAAGCTATTTAACACATATTTAAAGGAAAAAACATAAACCCAATAAACAAAAACATACGTTTAAAGACATCAGATAAATATTTAAATCAAATAAATCAGAAAACCTAACGCATAGTGTGTTTCTTTAATTAAGAATTTTTGCTTAAACACCAACATTCGTTAATCAAATATATATTAAACGATCATATAATATAAAATCAAGCCCAGCCATTATTTAGAACATACTCATTTTATATATTCTATAATAACTATATTTAACAGGTAATATTTAAAAACAGTATAATATGTTTAAACATTTAATTATATTAAATGGAAATTTATCTAATTCGAACATTGTATATTTCGTGCATTTAGTTAATTTAAACAAAATGTCATATGAGAATAAATCTATAATTAAAAAAATTTATAATAAAAACTTTTTTTATACATCGAAAAAATTTCTTAATAAAGGTTTATCGAAATAACATGCTTGAAAAAAATTAGGAAAAAGCTTTACTCTTTTTTGTACATTAAAAACATACCTAACTTAGAAAAGCAAAGAAACATTTGCGTTTAATAAAAGTAACTCTGATATAACACATCACAGATAGGCGAATAAGCTCAATATCATATGGTGTCTTTTAATAAAAGAGTTTATTGCAAATTACACATTAGTTTAGTCGTCTTCATGTTAAAACAACTCTTTCGAATTAAATTGGCCAAGTCTATGTTAATCGATTTTTTTCTATATTAATTTTGTCTAATTCGTGTTTCTTATTAAAAGTCTGATTTAAATCATGTTAATATATTAACACAATAAAAGTTAAAATTTAAAAATACAAAGAAAACATTTAAAAACACTGATTATCAATTCAAGAAAAAAACTGGTATTTTAATTGTTTTTTATTTTTAGTATGTCAAGTTTGTAGAAAAATTTTTTTTTGTAATGAAATGCTCCTGTTTTTATTCCAGGCATGTCATTTGTGTTCTTAGATGTGTTTTTGGCCGTTTTCTTCATACCATGTTCATTAAAAAAATATAATAAGAGAAATAGTGTTTGTAGATTTAAGTGATAAATGTTGTAAAATGTTTATACTTATCTCAGACATCAAAGAGCACATTCAATGCTATGAAAGTTTTTTATTAAAACTATAACTTGTAATTAAAAATGTTTTTTTTTCACTGGGTTTAAAAACATCTTTCCATATTGTCATTTTATATCTTACTAAAGTGTACTAACTATCGTTTTTTATAGTAAAAAATTTTTTTTTCAAATATTTTTTTTTTGTCATGAAAAGCTTTTAGTGTTTATTATAAAAATATATTGGCTTTGAAAAAAACCTGAGTTTTTAACTGAGTTTTTAGTTTCATTTTTCTTCGAATGAAAAATACCTATGATTACTCAGTTTAATTAGATTTTGTTTTATACAACGCAGTGCGCGAAATACATGAATTTAAAAAATAACTTTTCGAGTTAATTTCATCAAATTTAATGTTTTTAACTTAGTTACTAGCAAAATATCAATATATTTTAAAAATTAAAAAAATTTTTTTAAACTGATTTAGTTCGAAGAAAATCAAGTAATACTGATAATGATTTAAGTTTATCAAACTGTTAAACTTAGACTTCCATTTCCTTTTTTATTCTTCTCTCTTCTTCATTTTCTACACCTCTCCATTTTCTCTTTAATTCTTTCTTTCCCTCCCTCTATTCTCTCTCTTCATTCGCCCTCTCTTTATTTTTCTTTTAATTTCCCCTCTCCTTTCTCTCCATTCTTCTCTCCATTCTTTCTCTCCTTTTTCTTTCCCCCCCCCCCTCTTTCCCCTCTTACCCCCATTCCCCCTCTCCCCCCTTCTCACACACACTCAAGTTTTGTTCGACATTTGTGCTTTTGTTAATTTCGTTTTTATTTTGTTTTTAATTTTTGTGTTCGTTTTGAAATAAAAAACGTCTAAGATTTTCTTCAAAGAACAAATTAGTACTTTTCTCTCCCAAATAATATAATTTTCATTCTAAAAATAATCTTTTTAAAATAAAATTAATATTGATTTGGCCATTTTTTAACAAAAACATGTTTTTAGCTAGTTAACATGGATTTCGCTAAATTAACAAGACTTTAATAGTCTATATGACAAGTCAATTTAACGGTAACAAAATAAATTAACATGAAACAACTCAGAATCTCAATAAAAAAAATTAAAAAAAAAAACTATATTGCTCAAAACAAAAAGAGGTTTTTACGCGAAAAATTTTTTTAAAACTTATAACATCGATATAAAATTTTACGTATGTCTTAAATAGACAGAGTAAAAGTTTGTGATAACAGAAAATTATTAACAAGAAAACGGCACATAATAAGAAAAAACTTAAACTTTTAGACTCAAAATGCTTGAATGAAAGAGCGACTAGTATGTATTCTGCAATATATACAACATCAATTGAAACAACCGTAACTAATTCATACGTATAATATCGTCAGTGTATAATTGAAAAATGAGAGACAAAGAGAGTTAAAGAAGGCAGAAATGAAAAATGAGTGTTTGGTTTTGACGAAACAATTTCTTTTATCGATTAGCCCGAGAAAAACATTAAATTTTTAAGAAAAACAAAAGCCTGTAGAAATTATTTAAAAAACGACTTTGCTTTATTTTGATGTGTCTATATTTACGAGAAAAATCAAAGCTCTACGTAATTTTCAAACCATACGCACTTAAGTCTTAAAAACGTAAACTTTTCAAAGTCTCAAAATAACACACTGAAAAACTTTAAGTTAAAGATAAAGATGTCAGTTGACACATATTATGAGTGTTTAGCTAAATTAGCTAGAAACGCTTGATAATTAAAAAAAACTGTTATTATTTTGAATTCAACGGTTGTAAAAGTGAATTTTATTTTACAGTGTTAATTGTTTTATTTTTCTATAAACAACACTTCTTTTATTCAAGCCTTCGATCGATGGAACTTTAAAAGCATCAGTTTATTTTTAGAAAACAGCTAAATCGTTAAACCTTCTTTGAGGTAGTTGCTAATTATGATTAAAAATTGACGCATGTTGTGTTAATAAACGATAGTTTTATTAGAAATCATTTATTTTAAAGTTTATCATGTAGAAATCGTAAGATTTACATTAATAAAAACATTTTAACCGGCTCTTAAAAAAAATGCAATGAGATTAAAGATAAGAAAACTTAAACTTCGCTATTAACACTGTTAAATATAATAAGCCTTTGAGAATATGAAATATCAATTTTGGTTAAAAAAGATTTTTAGATGATAATCAGCTTTTAGATAAGATTAATGATAATAAAAAAAACGCCAGTTTTATTGAAGAGGATGTTTAATAATTATCTACAAATATCGCTGAGAGTTTTAAACACAATGATATAACAACTGCACGAAGTTTTTTCAGTTGCCAAAAACTTGTTGTTTTGGGAAAAATTATATCGCTTTGCAATAGTATAGGCTTCGAAAATAAAAGAATACATCTAAAAAGTTAATCTGAAAGCGCGATAAAACGATATTTTTTTTTTATAATAAAACACGCTTTTTACATTTTTTTTATGTGAAACATAAGCATTTTCTGTTTTTTGTGAAAATCAGATAGTTTTGATAATTCAACAAAAGAGTTTAAATATATTTAAACGTGATTTAAAATATTGAGCAAAGCGATTAATTGTATAAAAGAGTAATTAATTTATAATCAAAAAAAATTTTGATCGTAAAGGGTTTGTCGTTTATGAAAGCGTTTATATATATATTGAAACCTTTTTATTTAAAGTGTAATCTCTGTAGTTTGCAAGAAATAGTCAAGTTTTGTTTTAGAATAAGTTTTTATGTTATACTAACATCATAATCTATTACAGGCAATATTTAGTAGTCTTGCACCGCCTTTAAGTGTAAACAATAGTAACAAAATAACAAACGAATACAAAGAAATTGATGCCGAAAAAGTAAGCGCTTTCCTCTTAATAAGACATAATGTATTGTGGTCTTAAATTCCAGAAAAACAGGCGAAGTAGAAAAAAACCGATGAGACGATAATCTTGATTACAGTGTCACTTTTTATTTGCACATAGCATAATTTAGTACCAATAAAAGCTTTATCTATATTAAAAAGTGAAGAATTCTCAACCAGAGATTTTTTGTAAAGTCTGCGAGTTATATTTATGTATTAATTGTCAGATATGCAAGAATATAAAAGTGACAGGTCAACAAAAACTAAACACCATTGCTCGATAAACATACTATAACAAAACAGAATGAAACTGGTGTTTATAGAAAAAGTTTTAAAACGCTTCGTAAATGTTATTTATGTGTCTTATACATATTAAAAGAGGCCGACTTCTTGTCTATGTATAAATTTTTTTATATATATCTAAACACATTTTAAACAATATAAGTTGTTCAAATATTATGTTTTTAATTTGTTCTTTTTTTCCATACAGAAATAAAATCCCGCTATCACTGTGAAAACAAATACAGAGCCGAAGACATCAAAACAAGCTTTTCGTGTAATATAAAATACGATAAAAATAAAACGAGCTTTTTATTCTATCTACTTGAATTTCTTTAATGTATGTTATAAAAAAGTGTCTTATTTAAAATTTTTTAAGTTTCTTCATATATATACATGAAAGAGATGCGAGATTGTCTAGTTTTTTCTTGAATTGAAAAAGAGCATTTATTACAGATTTAATAAATGTACGCTTTATTTTCTAATAAAGTAAATTTAAAAAAGTTTGATTATTTCGGGTTATTAATTTTTTAATAATATATTTAAAAATCATACTCGCGTAAAGATAAATTTTGTTTATATCTGGTGTATTTAAGGGCTGTCTAAAAGCCAACTCGCTGAAACATCTAAAGTGAAACAACTCTCCGAAAAATTTATATGTGAAAAACCCATGTATTGATAATTGATACAAAAAAAACAAAAACTGATTAATTTCGATCTTATTAATATGCGTGAACTACATCTTCAATATCGCGTGATTTCAAAAAAAAATCAAGTAGAAATGTACAAGTAAAACACGTAAACTATATTTAATTATGAATGAACAAAAAAAACAAAAAGAGTTGACGATCTTAATCACTAAAGCAAACCAAAAGAAATAGAATAAATAAAGTTAAAAAAAATCAAACAACGATCAAACTAAGCCAAATCATAACCCACGCTATAAGCCGTTATAAAAACAACGACCGAAGCAGAAAGCGAGACGATAGTTATAATAAAAACATGTTGCTTCATAAAAAAAGATTTTACAAAACAAAACAAGACAAGAGAGACAATGACAATCAATCTGAATGATGTTGCATAAAAGTTATCATATACTATAACTAAAACACTTTTTTTGATATAATTAGTCAAGACGACTTAAATAGACATGTAGATATTCGCCAAAGTATTCCAACAGCAATACATACTAACGTTTTCAAATCTAAAACCTAGAAGCTCTTTCTCTTCAACTTCATCAATGTTTTATCAACTACAGTAAATCTTTCATTATTCTCTATAGATTTGATGTAATAAAATTTTTCAGAAGTTAAAAACTAAGAGTTATTAGTTTAAAGATATTTACTTATAAAAAAACTAAAAAAAATTTTTCTTATTGAAAGACTAGTTTTCGACTTGAACTTGTTCTATTTTTTTTAAAAAACATCAACAGCTGCATATATTTCCGGTTTTTCTCTTGTTAAAATCTTTAATTTATAAATTTTTTTTATTATATTTAAAAACATATCCCTTTAGTTCGCTTTTCTCAATATTCTTTGAGAGAACATATCCTAGCTAGTATTCAATAAAAACAAAAATTTTTTTACGAAAAAACTCGTCATCATCGACGCTGGGCCCATACAAAAATTTAAAAAATAAAGATCAAACCTCAAAAGTTTTGTAGAAGCACGCCAGGGGATATTTATACAACTTAAAATAGTGTTTTATTAAGAAATACAAAAAACAAATGCTTAATTCTTATAAAACTTCATCAGAAAATTTCGGATCAAGTCCCTTTTTTACCCCTATAGGGGTAAAAAGGGACTTGATACCAAAATAGGGGTAAAAAAGGGACTTGATACCAAAATAGGGGTAAAAAGAGACTTGATACCAAAATAGGGGTAAAAAAGAGACTTGATGTCAAATAGGTGTAAAAAAGGGACTTGATGTAAAATAGGGGTAAAAAGGGACTTGATACCAAATAGGGGTAAAAAAGGGACTTGATGCCAAATAGGGGCAAAAAAGGGACTTGATGCCAAATAGGGGTAAAAAAGGGACTTGATACCAAATAGGGGTAAAAAAGGGACTTGATACCAAATAGGAGTAAAAAAGAGACTTGATGCAAAATAGAGGTAAAAAGGGACTTGATATCAAAAAAAGTATAAAAAAGGGACTTGATCCAAAAAAAACACTATAAATAAAAATGAAAGTCTAACGATAAACATTTATTAAAGATAACAAATTAACGAAACATTATTAAAACGAAACGAAAAAAAACGAAACGAACTAGAAACTATCTTAAAATTTGGCTTTACAAAAATGTATATGATGATAGAAAACACTCGATTGCATTTTCAAAAAAAAGGTCTTCCAACTTTAATAGCAGAGAACGAACGAAGTTTTTACCCTGTGGTGAAAGTAGTTATTTTTTGACTTAATGTCAAGAGCGGAAATTTTAGATCTTACGCTATGGCAGAGGAATAATTTTTAACTTTTAGTCAAAAACGATTGAATATTAGAACTTCATATCAAAAAACAAAAATTCTAGGTTTCGTACTAAAAAAAGAAAAATTTTTGACTCGATACTTAAAATAGGGGTAATTTTGGGCCTTGATACTAAATAGAGGTAATTTTGGGACTTGATGCCAAAACAGGGGTAAATTCGGGACTTGAAACCAACATAAGGGTAAAATAGTGAAATGATATCAAAATAACGGTAAATTTAAGACCTGATGCCAATTAGAAGTAAATTTGGGGCTTGTTATCAAAAAAGAGGTAAATTTGACTTGATACCAAAATAGAGGTAAAAAAAGGGACTTGATACCAAAATAGGGGTAAAAAAGGGACTTGATGCCAAAATAGGGGTAAAAAAGGGACTTGATGTCAAATAGTGATCAAAAAAGGACTTGATATCAAAATAGGGGTAAAAAAGAAACTTGATCCAAAATTTCATTTATTTTATGTTATTTTTTACGGTTAAATCTTCGCTATATTGTATTTCGATTATAAATCTTATAAACAAAATGTTATCAACAAGACCGAAAAAAAAGCTTATTAAATTATTGTGTACTGTTTTCTGGACATTAAAACGCTGTTCAACAGGCGGCGCACTTACATCGATCTCATTTAATTTTGTTTCTATGAAAAATTTTGTTTTTCGCAGTATCATAATATTAAAATTGATTTCAAATACTCTGCTGGAAAAATAATATTAAAAGTCAACATCGTTCACAGATTATAACCCGATTATTATCAAAATCTAATCACCTTATTTGAGCTCTTTGTTTTTAAAAAAACCGTTCAATTTGTTTAATTCGGGTGTTACAAAATCTTTTCGTTTTCATGATGTGTAAACATAAAAAAACCTTGTTTTTGTTTCGGTGAAAGATAAATAAAAAGATGGTATAACATCTGTTTATTTTGCAGAAACTGTGTTAGACATGTTTAAATATTTTTTTTATTGGCTCCAAAGCGCTTAAGTCCGCATTTAATTGGTTTATTTCGTTGTTTAAAAATTGAACAACTTTAGAAAAGAAACTTCGTTTCAATTTAATCATACTATCTATACGAATTTTGTTCAGTCTCGAAATATTTTTTATATTACCAAATATTATATATTCTTTAATCAAAACAAATCTCGTTTACAGATTTGACGTTAACTATAACATTTTTAATAAACAGATTAAACCCGCGAGAACAACACTGACATAACAAATATTGTTATATTTTGCAAATAACATTTGTTTTGATTATGTTTATTGCAATGTCGAATAGGCACAGGCTTTCCGGCATGTCTCGATTTTAAAATACTAATTATAACATCACAAAAATTAAAACTTGTTACTGATCTGTTATTTTAAACTACAAAGATTTCATAAAAAAATATTTTAATATTCTTATTGACGAAAAACATCATAAAATGACTATGTTTCTGTTACTTTGAAAGATTTTGCCATTTATCTATAACGATATTACACTACGTTCGATTAAATTATTTAAAAAACTTTTCTACTAATTTAGCATAGACAAAAACAAACTGCTTTTTAATGTAACCCCTTATATTCTTTCACAAAACATGACATTACAACAATACATCGAATCTTTAAAAAAATTAATTAAAACTGGGTGTCTTAAGTCGTGAAAACAATCTCACTGAAAAACACGAGCAAGGTTTTTGCTTAAATAAGTGTATTTATGATTAAATTTTATTAAAGAGTCTGACGTAAAATGCCGTCGTAAAAAATTGATTTATTTATTATAGGACTTTGAGAAAATTTCTATTATCGTATTTTCAAGCAGCCAGTTCGTAAAAATATAGTCAATGTAAATTTAATATAATTATTGTTACACCCCAAACACATCTCCCCACCCCCCTCCTTAAAGAAATAACTATATTAAATAAATAAAAAAAAAGAGCGTCTACCCGATATCGAGCAGTCCTTCTATAGATTACTAGTTTATAAGATAACAGCTCAGCTACGTGGATATAATGTTACTATATATAATCTACAGATAACGAAACGAACGAACAAAACGAACGAACGAAAACTAGCGAAACGAAACGAAGGAAGCGCAACGAACGAAACGAACGAAACGAGACGAAACGAAACGAAAAGATAAGATAAGATAAGATAGGATAAGATAAGATAAGATAAGATAAGATAAATATTAGTAATGTTATGATAAAGATCTTATAATAAAATTATAGTAGAGGTGGGATGTTTTTGGCGTGGGGGGATGTCTGTGGGGTGTGAGTTTTATTTATCTACTAGTGCTGTTTTGTGAACAATAAGAAAAATTATAATAGTTAAAAAAGAGAAGCAGATTAGGGATATTGATAAAACTGTGGAGATAGATGAAGCTTCTTTGAGTAAAAGAAAAAGCCATAAAGGCAGGGTACTCAGAAATACTTGGAGTGTTGGTGGAATTTCAGATAATCGAAAAAGTTTTTCTTAAAGCTCGTTTTAAGACGGGATATAATTAACCTAGACAATATAATTACTAAATATGTTAAAGAGGACACTTTTATCATGACAGATTGTTGTAGAGGGTAGCTTAGTGTAGAAAACATCGAGTTTTTGCACGAGAAAATAAATTACTAGCGTAACTTTGTAGCCCCACAATATAAATTCATTCACACTCAAAACATAAAGTGTTTGTAGTCATGTTCAAAAAATACATCAAGCAGTGGGTAAAAATCTAAAAAAAATCTAAAGCACGTTCTTGCAGAGTTTAAGTTTTTATTGTCTTCTAAAAAACATATATGATAAGTTCTCGCAACGAATTTCGTTTTTATCCACTTCTAATAAGTCTTTTTAAGCAAACTTTTTTTTATTTAGACAACACTTTCTCAACCTCCTAAAATCAACTTTTGCCGAAAATATTAATAAAAACATTAAAAGAATCAACAACGAAAAAAAAAAATTAATAGTGAGAGAATTATTAACTTAAATCTAAAAAACGAAAAGCGTCTTTTAGTGTATCTGATCTAGAAAATCAATCTCGCTATTATCAGTAGCTTCTGAGAATGCTGAATTATGATACACAGAAAGATTTAAACCTACACAAATAAACACATCACAATTACTATAATTAACTCTTGTTCTTTTTACAACACTATAATATCTGCAATTACACACACGTTCCTTTTCGATTTTGCTACTTTAAAGGCTAGTGTGTTTTTTGTAGCTTTATCTTCTTTGTGAAACTATTAGTTTCTACTTCTGAATCGTGAATTTCACTTAAAAGTTTTATCATATATTTTCTATAAGTAATTTAATAGTTGATTTTATTAATGTTTTCATTAAAAGTTTTTTGCAAATTGAAAAAATTACAAAACATGATGTTGATGACATATAAATGTTAATTTTTGTTCTTTTTTGTAATTTTCTTTCGTTGTAATAGCTTTTTAATAGCTGTACAAATATATTGACACGCTCGTGTTTTAATCAAAATCTGTGATTATATTTGGTTTGTCAGTTTTTTTTGTTTCCATAACGACGATTCAATGTCCATAAATGTATAAACAAAACAAACAATTTTTTTATCATACCATAAGATAAAATTAAACTTTTTTTTTTGCGCACATTTGAAGTCAAAACTTTTTATTACTTTTTTCTCTTTTGAATATTCATCTGACTTCTCTTTTTTCATTCTCATTGTTTCACAACAAAATATTTATTTTAAGCTAAATTCCGCATTTTTTTCTACTGTTAGGACAGTTATCCATGTATAACGCATGATTTTGTCTAAGATGGTTTGAAAGAAAATTATTACGTAATTCTTAATCGAAAAATATTTGTCTCTATATAATTTGTTTTTATGATACAACTAGTTTTTTAATTGGCATGAGGTAAAGTTTTATTTCAGCCTTAA
Organism: Cucumispora dikerogammari; assembly: GCA_014805705.1. Lineage (NCBI taxonomy): Eukaryota > Fungi > Microsporidia > Cucumispora > Cucumispora dikerogammari. The sequence goes on along the minus strand of SBJP01000288.1, from coordinate 3,352 downwards.
TGGGTTTGGCATTTATATAGGAATTGATGCTGTATCGGGTCTGATATTTTCACATGCCTTCATCAAATGTAATTTTTGATTTGGGAGGTATAATTCATTAAATCTGTTGTTTAAGTGAACAATTGCTTTTTTTTTCTGTTTCTGAATTTATATTTCTCTTTTTACTTGTATTCTACTTGACAACTAACGCTAAGCTCTAATTTTTATTTATTTATGTGAAACGAACAAAAGACATCCTTTTATACATGAAACTGTTTACTAACGTAGTTATATCTTTATTTCAATATTTTTTATTTCATTTATTTTGACTATTTCTATATAAATTATTCCAATAAATCTTTTTATCTTTAATATAGTAATCGATTTCGATTTTAAATTATAACATCTAGTAAAACTTTTATTGTTTCGATCCACTAAATATTTATAAAATATAGCCGAAAAAATCAAGTTCAAAATAACTCATGGGCGATTCGAGATTAAGAATTTTAAGTTTACATCTATGTAAGTATTTCGGTTTTTGTATGTCTAGGAAATCCACGAACTACGTTTTATTTGAATCAAGAATTTTTTCATTAAAAACAAAGTCTGTTCTATTTCAATACGATTACTTGTATAAAGATCATCAATATTTTATATAGTATCAATTTTTTCTATAGTCGGGGCTGTGTTTTATTCATTTTATTTTGCAATCTAATAAATAATAGAGTAACACAGAGAACACAAGATATTAAATAAAAAATTACTATACACAAAACATGTAAAAATAATATGTTATTGCAACAGTGGCTTCATTTATTATATGGTTTTATTCGAGACATTAAATAAAATGTGATCCTATGGTTTGGAATAAAAAAAAGAAACGGGTTTTCTTCACTCAAAGTTTTTTGCAATGAAGTCTTTAATTGTAAGTATATAAAGAAATGTTTTTAAGTTGTTTATTAAATGCCATTAATAATATTAAGATATTCGCATGGATACTAGAAGCTTGAAGTTTTGTTAATATATTATTTTATTTTCGCGAAAACTTGAATTCTTTTTTATGATCTGTAAGAGCGGACAAGTTTATTCAATCAATATTTTAAATCAAATCACTGTTTAACATTTTTGAACTATATGCTCTACGTTTGCCATAGATTTTTAAATAGATTGTTTTACTAATCAAAATGTGAACACAGCGATACAAACACTTCTATTTAAAAAAATACTTTTTTTATAAGCTAACACCTAGCTTAAAAAGCGATCTTTGAGAAGACAGAATGTTTTTGAGAAAAAAAGATTTTAACTTTTTTAGTCATGTAAAGTATTTTTTGAAAGAAAAGGTTTTCTATGTAAACGAGAGTATTTAGAAAAAGTTAGGTTTTTTTATCTAAACGAGAGTATATTTTGAAAACCAATCTTCTTTTCGTTAGGACCGAAATATCTTTAACGAATTAATGTTTTTTTGCAGTCAGTGTGTATATTCTAGTGTAACATTTTTATTCTGAAATTTAAATAGTGTTTTCAAAAAAACGAAATTTTTGTGAGAAGCGATGAGAAAAGTTGACAATAAAAACTTTTTTGTATACCTGTTTGGGTATTTGACGATACTAAATTTTATTTTTATGTACTTGTAAGAATTTTTAAAAAAAGAGTTTTTTTTGAGCCGTAGATATTTTACTAATAACAAAGTTCTTTTTTAAAACAGGATTTCTTTTTTTCCAGTTCCTATACGATTTTTTCAAAAAAACATTTCTTTTTTTTAACCCCTGCATAGTTTTTTTTAAAACAGAATTTATTTTTTCAAGCTTTATAGAGGTTTTTCGTGTGAATGATTTTGTAAAAAAATAATTTATTAAAGAACATATTTTAGTAAAAAAACAATACTTAAAAATATATATTTTAAGAAAACCTTAAAAAATCAGTCTATGAGATCAAAGAGTAAATTTTTGTCACACGCCACAGCCACCTCCCGCGCCAAAGACACACTTCTCTATATTTTTATTATAGTTTTTTGATTATATTTTTACTAATTAATGTTTTTTTTTAAACAGTTGCGTCGTTAAGCGAAAAAACTTTGCCATAGGACTTTAGATTATTCACATATTGTTTAGTTTTTTTATTAATATATTTCGTTTGTCTGCTGTTTGTTTTCGTCGTTCTTTTTTCTCTATTTATAGAACATATACACTGACATTATAACTAGGTAGCCGAGTCTGCAATCTTATAAACGAATAATCTAGTGAAGAGCGCTTGGTTTAGAGTATGTGATGTTTTTTTATTTATTTTATGTAGTTAATTATTTAAAGAGAGAAGATGTCTGTGCCGTATCAGCAATAATTAACCGAAATATCACAAATAAAAAACTAAACGCGTGTAGCAGTCTTTAAATTAAGTTTTATGTTTCGTTTTTTAAAGGTTAATTTTAATAAGTCAAATTTAAGAAAAGGAGGTTTTGATTAATCCTTTTTGGGTTACTTTTAAGATTCGGTTTTTTAAGATTTAATTTTTCAGATGTTTGTTCTTGTTTGTTTTTCGAGTTCGTGTTTTTAAATTTGTTTTTTCAAGATCGCTTTTTTAAATTATATTCTTTAAAAACTTTTTTTCAAGTTCAGTTTTTTTGATTTAGTTTTTCAATTTCGATTATTATAAAAAATTTGATTTCGACGTTTTCTAAATTTTTGCGACAAATATATTGCAAATGTGGTACTCTATCATAGTCATCTTTTGAAAATAAAATGAAAATAATTAATTTATTTGAAAACCTTTTATTTAATGTCTTTATTTTTACTGTATTCATAATGTTTTTTTGCTACAAAATGTTTTTACTTTATAGATGTTTCTTTCTTGTTTTTGTTGAAAATAATTTCAGAAAATTTTGAAAAATATATTATGTTTTTTTTAATAAATTAGCAGCAGAAAAATATGAAAAAAAGCCTTGAGAGCAGAGGAAATTGTTATCGGCTAACATCAATATATAAAAGATCCGCAAGATTATTATTTGTGGCGATATTTTTTGTGTTAAAATATTATAATGGAATTTTATTTTCTAATCTTTATTATTTAAGAAGCATCGCCTTATAATTTGAGTTAAGTTAACCTTAAATAATTGTCAACGCTCCCCCCCCCTTTCGTCAAAAACCTTCTCTTCTTGCACTATAATTTTATTATAATATTTTTATTATAATTTTACCGATATTTATTTTTTCGTTTCGTTTCGTTTCGTTTCGTTCGTTCGTTTCGTTTCGTTTCGTTTCGTTCGTTCGTTCATTCATTCATTCATTCTTTCTTTCTTTCGTTTCGTTTCGTTCGTTCGTTCGTTCGTTTCGTTCGTTCGTTTCGTTCGTTCGTTCGTTCGTTCGTTCGTTCGTTCGTT
>SBJP01000287.1:0-18812 GCA_014805705.1 Cucumispora dikerogammari | reverse complement strand
CGAAAAAGAATGAAAAAGAATGAAATTTTTTTATTATTTAATTTTTTTCTACCGGCGAAACGGCGCTTTTAATTCACCGGCGAAACGGCGCTCAGCGGAAATAATGTTTATTGGGTTCTAAATCTTACTCATCACGTAGTTTTGGAGTAAAAAAAACTTTTTAAACTAAAAATAACAAGTTATCAGGTGAACTATATTATCTGTCAGTTCGCTTGAAAGATACAGTAAAGTAATTTACAGTCGAATGTATTTTATTTTCGATTTCTATTATCTACAGAATCATATTGGTTTGATACCTATCAAAAACAACCCTGGGCTGTTGAGAAAATGTCAACCATAGAAGGCCGAACATACTGGGTAATAAAAAAATCTTATTTATTTTCGGATTATGCGTCTTCGACAGAACAAAAGTTATTTCTAAAACTAAAAATCAAAAAGCACTTTTAAGTCTTAAAGCGAGCTAACGACTCTATTAATCGTGACTTCTGTAATTGTCAGTCTTATAAACCGAAAGCAAGAATAAGATTAAAAAAATTCTCGTTAATTTAAGTCGAAGAAACATTGACCTAAATAGTTTGTAAAGTGTTTTCATGGGGTTATGTAATTTTAACCAATTTTTAAAATAACTGGACCTGCCCATAAAAATATAAAATTAATATAACAACTTTCTTCGACGAAGACTTTTAAAAAACTTTAAAAAAATAAAAGCGTTTTAAGTCACAAAGATCTCTTGTTGCATATTTTTTTCCAAAATTCTTTTAATTAAACCTATAAAGGCTCTTAAACACTTATCCCACTAAAATTTTAATAAACAAAATTTCCGATATAATTTAATTAAACAAAATTATTTAAGTAAAAAATAATCAAAAAAAATTTTAATAGACAATTACTGACTAAGCTAATTTTATTAATAAATGAATCTTCGCTTTAGTGTAAAGACAAACACCTGTTTAAACACTTTTTGTTATATTTTCAAATATTTAGTTTTTCATTAAATTCGCTGGTTAATTGTTTCTAGTTGAACTTCGTGCAATAAAAAGCTTTAAGTCGCGTGTTTGTGTCGTTTGTAAGTTGAATTTGAAAAACCGCATTATAATAACGTTATTTTTACTTAATTACTCTTGCTTAGTCGTTTTATAATAGATACACCCATAATTAAGACAACAATAAAAAAACATATAAATAAACAAGTTGCTTTTAAAGATTATATTATTTTAAAGATATACTCATAATAAATGAGAAGATTATTTAAAAAAATAGTGTTTAATGGATTGTCAAAAACAAAAAAAAACAGCATAAAAATCATGCAGTAAAATCGAGCTGGAAGTCATGAAAAAAAACAATATTTAAATTTTAAAGAACAACAATATTAGGCGAGCTATTTGTTAATAATGTAAACTTTCTTAACCTAAACTTCAATTTTGTAAGTTTTTTAAAAAGGAAAAAGTTGCTCATTGTCTTTGATTTTTTCTTTGTTTGCCTAAAATCAAATTAGTTTAAATTTCTGTCTTTGAATAATATAAAAACAGTTAAAACCTTTCAAGACAGCCTTTTTAATAAGCAAAAGCACTGAAAACTCGATAAAATAAAATGTTGTTTGATATATTGGCTCCCCAGGGTAACTTTTTTCACTGCTTGTCTTAAAAACCAACTGTTTCCCACGTGATTTAAACTTTTGTGAAATTGATATAAAATACATGAATTCAATCCTATAGATCTAAATTATAAGATCAAAGGTTTACTAACAGCTTTTAAATGTCAAAGTGTGTATCAACGAAATACAGATCGCATAATAACAGATGTGCTATTCTAAAATATTTCTATATTATATCTTTTTTACTCGACTTTTAACTTTATGAAATAGTAGGAGTGTTTATATAATAAAAAATTGTCCATTTTTCGCTTACTAGAGATAAAATTTACCGTCTCAAAAGCAGTTTGTGTAAAAAAAACACTTTTTGGTTTTTAAATAATTACAATAGACACTAAAGTCACACAAACTCACGAGAAATATCTATTAAACGCAGCGGCGTTTTGAAAAATCAAGTTGTGCTTTAAAAGACACAATCCCCAAAAGAAGAGTATCGGAAAAAGTTTTCTTCATTTTCTTTTTCAGGTTTAGTTTTATAGTGCATCAGCGAGCAGACTTATGTATTTTTTAAAACTTTCAAAACCTTTTACATTCTATCTGTCATACTTTTTATTTGTTAAAAAAACAAACTATCAGTTATACTTCACCATATGAAATTTACTGTGAAAATAATTTGGAAAAAAAAACATACAGACTCAAAAAACATACAGACTCAAAAAACGCAATAAGTTTTTATACTTCAAGTTTAAAAACAACGAGCATTTAACTTATCAAAAAAGAAGCGTCTTACTATACTTGATTCTAAATTTTCGTCATTATATAAGATTTCTCAAACTCAACCCATGTCATTTTGATTCAAACCTTTTTTATTAAAGCAATTAAACTAAAAATAATACGTTTTTTTTCAAACTGTCTGAGGAAAAAACTACAAAACTCTTGTCACGTCGCGCTTTTACTTATAAAAAACCAAAGGTCCGCACCTTATGGTTACATGAACACAATACACTGTCACTCGTAGATTAGAAAGCACAAATAATCAAAATCTTATATAAGTACTCTGGTGTCAAAAAAAAGATTACCTTGTATATTATACTTTTTTTTTATCGAACTTTAATCAACCGAGAGCTTCGAGATCAAAAACTTCTATCTTACTGAGTTTAACGAGAAAAAACAATTAACATCTTCGACCGAAAAAAGACAAAAGCTGACGACTAAGTAATAGAAACTTCGCAATAATGTAACGACCTTGTATCTTAAGATATTATCTGACAGAGCTTGAAATACAGAAACCCTTGAGAGAAAACTTTGATGGTTGCGTAAAAATAGAAATAAACTTCACGAAATTGAAACCATTACATAATAGACAACAAAAGAAAATAGTATTAAAAAAAATAAAGCTTTAATCTAAAACTAGGTATTTTTTTTAAAACAAGAACAATGATTACAACACGACATTTTCTTTACAACAGTTCTATCAATGGGGCTATTGAGTAGATAAGCAATATTTTTTTCTTATCGACTTTTAGGTTTTTAATTTTTACGCCAATTTTAGTCATAAAACGTGTTTCTGAAAACAAAAGAATAAAAACGATTGTTAGTGTTTTATACTCGAAGATTTATATTTGATAATTACTGACAAACACTTCAGTTAAAAGAAGAAACTTTGTATTATTGTGTTTGATTGTTTTCTTATTGCACAAACAACCCGCGATTTTAATTTTCTCAATTAAACACAAACATAATTGTAATATTTTAATTAAAAGACCTGTTGTTTATGTTTTTAAAGCTCGATCATCACATTACATTTAATATATCAAAAAAAACATTACAGGAAAAAATATGATTAACGATTTAAAAATTTAGAGACCGTAATTTTTAAGTTCTTAAAAACATAATTTCGATTTTTTTTAATAATCTAAGATATTATTCCGCGATTTTTTAGATTTACTTAAAACATAATTTCCGTTTTTTAAATTTTAATCAATGATATAAATTTCATATTTCAAGAGTTTTGTAAAAGTTTCTGGTAAATTCTAGTTTTTTTTATATTTCTTTTCATTTTGTAAAACAGACCTTTAATGTTTCAAACATTTCTTAAAGGTTTGTAAATTTTTTTAGCTTTTTTTTTAAAATTTTTGTAAAATTAAGGTTTTTTCTAAATACTAAAAAACGTAAAAAATATATAAATCGTCAGGTACTTATGCAGTATATTTTCTTTAAAATATTTAAATAAAAAAATTAAACATACTTATATAAAAAAATACTTACGTTGACTCATTGTTTATTAAGAAAAAAAACTATAAAACCAAACTAACTGTTGCGCCAAGGTCTAATATACAAAGTACAGAAATCGTGTCTTTGTTTTATTGATTATTTTTTTATATAAAGTTGAAATTGTTTGTTTTAATGTATAATTTATAATTACTTATTCAATCTTTTTCAATTAAAATTTTAATTAACATCTAAGTATTTTCTTTGTTAATTAAGATTAAGTGAGTTTCCTTAATTGTCTTCTTACTAAAAAAAAAGTAAAAGTCGTGGTTGGACTTAAAATAATGATTTTTTTTAAAAAAAATTTATTTTTAAATTTTTCTTAATACTTTATTTTTCCAATTATATATTTTTTTATAGATATTTTTATACAGTGAATGAATGATCTTAGAAAAAGCTTGAGAATCTGAGAAAATTTTAGGAATTTGCTTTAAAAACTGAAAAAAGAATGAAAAAAAAAAACTAAGAAAACTGCTTAAAAAAATCAAGAAAAAAATTTAAATATTTTTTATAGACTTGATAAAGAATCAAGAAAAATTTGAATATTTTTATAGACTTGATAAAGAATCAAGAAAAATTTAAATATTTTTTATAGACTTAATAAAGAATCAAGAAAATTTTAAATATTTTTTATAGACTTGATAAAGAATCAAGAAAAATTTAAATATTTTTTATAGACCTGATAAAGAATCAAGAAAAATATTTGAAAAGCTGTAAACTTTTAAAAAATAAATTATAATCAAAAGCATTTTACTAACAAAAAACCTGAGAAACACAATATTATTTATAAGACACGTATACATGTTGGTCTGTTTAAATGAAACTTATTTGTGCCAACATGACTAAGCATTTTATTTATACTGCGTATATGTGACCCAGTTGTGTTAGGGTGTTAATATTGTTTACCTTACTATCAGCGGTTGATTACTTGTGATATAAAATAAAAAGTTCGTTTATATTTATTTATCATAATACGAATGTTTAAAATTGTTATAAAACGAAAACAATAAGAAAACAAATATTTTCTAACTAGTTTTAAAAACGAACGCAATTCAAGCGAGATTAATTTGATTTTCTGTATTTTGTTTATATATCAGTTTTCTCATAAAAATTTGACAATAGGAACTCTTTTTTTTCTATGTTGTGTAATATAATTATCATATAGTTATATTATTTAATTTTTTTAAAAAGTTTTTCTTGTAAAAAATAAAATTTTTTTTTTATATGCTTTTCTATAATTCTAGTAAAAACATAGATTTTGTTTCAAAAAAACTTAAAGTATAAAAAAACTTATATTTTTTTTGGAATCATTTTTTTCTAAAGTTGTTTAAAAGTTAAAAAAAATATAAAAATTTTAAATAAAGAATTTATTATACTGATAGCTATATTAGAATCTATCGGGTGTTTTTTTTCTTAGAGAAATGTATGAAAAGACATATATGACATGCTTATAATAGATGACAGTTCTCGAAAGTTAAACAAAGTTTATTTTTTGATTAAATCAAGTAGACACTCTTAGTAGTAAAACATGTATAACGTTGCGTATATATGATTTTTTTGATTATAATGACATTATGTGTATTATCGCAGAGTCCCATGTAAGAATTTATAATTAGTTTTGGGTTTTATGTTTGCTGTTTCTAGTCCTTCTATATTTATATTTTTTATTTGGTATAAATGTTTATTAAAACAAGAGATTGATTTTAATTTCCGTTAGTATTTCGAAACACAGTTAACGAAAAACACCAAAAGTCACATTCATATTGCTTTCATATATTATACTCTGTTAAATAAACGTTAAGAGTGTTGTTTGTACTTATGAAAAAAGCATCATATTTCTCATATCAACGACTTTATTATTTACACAATATATAAAGTAACTAATATTGATCTCCAGTTTATACTTGGTTTGATTATACTTATAAAAAAAACGGCTGTTTTTCTTTTGAAGTTTTTTTTCCAAGGTCAACGATATAAAAAACATACTATTTCCTCTTGCGTTCGCATATTGGTTTATAGTGTGTTATATTCATTTACTGCGCGAAATTGATGTGTAGAATCAACAATATGTAATATAAGATACATTTATATGCTTTTCTATAATCTGGAAGAGGTCTATTTCACCATCAACAGATAAACCACTTGCTATCTTAAGGCTTTTTTTAGCTATGTTAATAAAAGAAGTTTTTTTATGTCTTAGAATTGTTTTTTTAAATCATGTAGCTTCAATCTCTTTATATATAATTTATAAAAAAAATTTATACTTTTTTTTTGCTTTTGTTTATAAATATCTAAAAAATATCGAACAAAAATTTTCCAGAAAATACGTAAATAAATATTCAAATAGAGTGCACATCATTTTAATCGTAAAAGGTTTTTTAACCTTTAAGCAAGTATTAACAAAATAAAGTGATATATTAAGAACCAAAACGATTTAAAATATATAATACCCTTTTTTCAACTATTATAAGTAAACTGTATTATAGTTATATTTTCATAATTAAACATGAAGAAACCATAAGTGACAAATTTTATCTGCTTTTTCAAATTGTTTAAAAAATGTAGTTTATGCAGTCATTCTAGTTACCAGCGTGTAAGTTCATGTTTTTTTTAGTTTTTCTGACGTATTTGAATTATTATAACTTTATCTATCAATATTTAAAGAAACCTTGTTCTTCATTATATTCAAATAAAATAACAAATAAAAAAAAATGTGTAAACTTCGGCTAATCACGTAAGATAACTTGATAGTCTATATATAAGAATGTAAACTTCATATATATGTATTATATCATAAACGAAACAATATATCGAAGTGTTTTATATGTACTTAAGACACTTTTGGCGACTGTTTTTTTAAAAAAATAAAATGCGTTTCAGCAGAAATTTCATTAGATTTATATTACAGACAATAGAAAAAAAGAAAACATGGGTTTTTATTGATTTTATAAAATGTTTCAACTTCACAGAAAACACAATATATCTTTCTTCTTAGAGTATACTTTCCCACTAACCATTATATTACTGTTGGGCAACTTTAAACTTATATTGTGCTACTAATGTTTAATTTTACATGACAACTCTATTTATATCTTTTACTTCGTTAAATGTAGTAGGATAATAATACAGATTTATAATGCAGGATATAGAGTTAAACCAACTACAGAAACACGACTAGCGCGTATATATGGCTGTATCATTATAGAATTAACCTTTTTCACTATCTTGCAAAAAAAAAGTATACTGATCAAGAAATCTGCATACCATTTTTTGTTCCTTGGGTTATTTCGGATATTTTGAACTTCTTTTGGGACAATATCTAATGCGTAGTTATAGTTTTTTATGTTTCAAGAGATAATATACACCAGACACAAATATATAAACGAAACAAAAAGATACAACCCCAGAACGAAAAATAAAAAACCAAAACAGTTTAAAACTTTTACATATTTTTAAATACAAAAGCGATTCGTTTTTTTTGTGATTTGATATTTTTTAAATAACTGAACAAAAAATTTAGAGCTTCTAATAAAAACTTGCAAAAAAAAAACTATTTTTTTTGTTTAATAAGATGTATGCTTTCAGCTTTAGAGCAAAATAACGTATCAACTCACTTACGCGTTGAGTGAACAAGTTTTTCGCAAAATTATTTTATATAATAGTTGCTTTTTCTTTTAACTCTTTGTCATTTTTGATATTATGTTTTTTTCCAATCGGTCTTTATATATGCTACTATATATTCTATTGAACAGATGTTCTGCGCATCGTAAGACTATTCTACAACTAATTCTTTTTTGCCTTAAAAAACACAATCAAGAACTTTGATTTATGTTTGGGATCGATATTCTTATTGAATGAAAATTTTCTCAGATAACTCAGATCATAGAGCATATTCATAGTTGTTTTCTACCAATGCTAGTCTATAAACGATATTTATCTTCGTTGAAGCTATGAAAACCAACCTGTCTGCTTTTTTTTTTGAGTAGAAAGCTATTCAAGTCATAATATCTTTTCTCAAATGTTTGTCAGTTTATATACAATTCGTAGATTCAAAAGCTTATCTCTCTTTTTTCAAAACTATTACACTCTCATCTAAGTTAAAAAAATAAAATTTTAGTAAAACTGTATACAACTAAAGCAATTATGAACAATAAAAAAAAGAAACCTTTTTTCTTAAAGTTTCATAAATGTGATGTTCTGAGAAAAAGTTGTTGTAACGTTTTTAGAAAAATGTAGAGGAAAATGAGAAAATTTATCTTTTTTATTAATTGCTATTTACATACCAAAAAACCCATTGCCCTTTTAAAGAAAAAAAATATAAAATAAATAAAATATCTCTTTTTCAAAGCCAAATAGATTTACTAAGATTGACTACTATATATCATCAGAGTTATGCTACGTAACTACAAATTTACTATATGTTCTATAAAGAAAGAAAAGCATAACAAAATCGAACGAACGAAATTAATGAAAAAAAATAAAATATAAATAATTAAAGGCTGCTAAGCGATGTTTCTTCTCTTCCGCTGCAAACAGATTAAATATATATTTCTTAGTAAATTTATAATTTTTTATATAATAAAACAATAAAGTAGGGCAGGCGCGGCTTAACGTGCGGAAAGCGTTTTGTCTTGTGACAGATATTAAGAAGATGTTTTTTAAGGTAACTCCAGTATATTTCGATGATTCGTGTATATAAAACAGGGATTTTTGAGTTTATATAATTCGTTTTATGACATACCATAAAGTGTGTAAACCCTAAAGATGCCACTCCAGTATGCACTAGCTATTCATTTGTAATAACAATTGTTCCTTCTTCCACATAGCTTTTTACGACTTTTTCTAAGCCCTCGGATGTTCTTCTCTTCGTTTTTTGTAAAACACGACTTTAATTTTTCTTTATATACCGCTGATGCATAAAATTGTTTGAATTTCTTGCTCGTGTTATATTTTCTCCGGTCAGGCACAATAAAAACATTTCAACGATTGTGCTTCTTCTTCAGTTATTAAATTTTTTATCACAGAAATTTTGATTCTAAAACATCAGTTTCTGTTTTTATTTGCCGTTTACCAATACCACATTCATTCTTTATGATCACTAAAAAAGTGAAGGAGCACAAGTCGTATTTACATGAGTGTTTTTTGACAAAGACAGTCTTTTGTCGTTGAATTTTTTATTACACTAAAAGGCTTGTTTAACAAACTGTTTCGACATCTCATTTACGGCACACAAGAATTGTTCGTGATTACAATTTCTTTTTTTTTTGTGTATTTTTCGCATATCATTTTATGTCAAAAACTCTTCAACTCTCGTAAGCAACAGAAAATCTGAAATGAAAAGTAAAACTAATTATGTTCGTATATCATGTATGTGTTTTGTTAAAATAATACGTATCGATAGTATCGCACATTTATCATTTTTTATATTTCCGATTTTTTTCAACTTGATGAAATTATTAAAATTTTTTTCAAAAAAACTGTAACATCGAATATTATACAATAATTAGTATATGTATTTTTTGAAACAAAATTCAAATTTTTTTCATTTACTAACTTTATTCAATGATCGCGTTCTATTATATCTCTCTTAATCTTTCAATATCATTGAGATTTTTTCTAAAAAAAAATTCATCTTTTTTCTTTAGTTGAATAATGTTATTATCGTGTGATGTATAATCTGATATGTTAACCTACGTCAAATAACGTTTGTATATAGAAAAACAGCGCAATATAACTCAGATCACAATCTTTTTGTGAGAACGGGTGTTGAGTTTAAAAATAGACACTAGTGTATAAAGATATAACAAAAAAAATAACAAATGATGTTTTAAAATTGTTTTATTTTAACGGAAAGTGTCTGAACCAGTTTGTTTTCACATTTTTTTTTCGGTTATTAACTATGAAACAAATAATAAACAAAAGTTTGAATATATTGTATTATATAAAGCAGTTCTTTAAATATAATGTTGTCTCTTTTATCGTTAGTGTGAGCGTTTTTATTAACGTGTAATATTATCTGTGATATTCATCAACTTTTTAAAGTTAATTTTTTTAGACATTTATGTTCATTAAAAACTATTGAAGCCTCGTACAATGAACACGATCAGACTTTGCTCACTGTATAATGTTAAACTGAATAAAGGAACATTTTTATTTTTACGATAAGTTTTAGAGTAAAATAATTTTTTTCATAATTTTTAGATATTAAAATATATCGACACTCTTAATTTTGTATAGTGAATTGAAGCTCTATAAATATACCCAGTAAGTTAATCATATCATTTACGTAATAATACAGAAAGGAAGGTAGCTTATCTCCCATTGAAACAGTGTTTTTACGTAACTTACGCGTTTCATAATTAATAAAATTTAAAATAAAATAATCAAAAACATACAGACGAAACATACAAAAAACAAAACAATAATTGTTACACCCCAAACACATCCCCCCTTCTCTCTCCTTAAAGAAATAACTATATTAAATAAATAAAAAAAAAGAGCCTCTGCCCGGTATTGAGCAGCCTTCTATAGATTACTACTATATAAGATAACAGCTCAGCTACGTGGCTATAATGTTACTATATATAATCTACAAATAACAAAACGAAACGAAACGAACGAACGAACGAACGAGACGAGACGAACGAAACGAAACGAAACGAAACGAAAAAATAAATTTAGTAATGTTATAATAAAGATACTATTATAAAATTATAGTGAGAGAAATGTTTTTGGCGTGAAGGGATGTTTGTGGGGTGTGACAATAATTATTTAGCAACCGATCGAAATACGAAAAACAATTCGTATTTTTATGTCTAAACTACGCAATTGAACTTTTTTAACAAAAAACAATTCGTATTTTTATGTCTAAACTACGCAATTGAACTTTTTTAACAAAAAACACGATTTTTAAGTAAAGCAAAAACGCTCAATATTTATTAAAAAAAATATTTTGCTAAAATATCTAGTAATAGAAAGTAAATATTTACTCAATAAAACTTCTATATTAAAAAAACCCATGTTCTTAATTACAACCGGAGGACCATTTTTCTGCTGTGAAGTGACAGCTACTGCAATTTTGACTTTAATTAATAAAAACTGTATTATCTTCCGTACAAGAGACACAAAACTAATTCAATTAATTATGGATTCAAAAATCAATCAAAGCGAACATAATCGTTTTTTTAAAAAATATTTAAAGTTACAATCAAATAAATCAACAACTATAGTTTATAATACACTTGGCACTTATAACCCTTTAAAAAATATTTACGATCATCACCAACCCAACTTCACAAAAAGTTTTTATGATACAAAATTCAAATATGTAAAAATGTGTAGTGCAAGTATGATTTTTAAACATTATAATAAACAATTAATTAAAAGCATTATGGAGGATTGTAAAGTATTTGAGTCAATAAATATAAATGAGTTTCTAGAATCAAATAAATATAAAGATCTTATTGAACATGTTTATGAAAATTATTTCCTAAATATCGACGCTAATGAACATGCTATTCAAAATAGTAGTGTAACACCTTTCACTAATAGACCTTGGCAAGATGTAATAAATATATATAATGATTATAGTTCATTTGGAGACCCCACAGCATACACTTTACAGGATATTAGTACTGATTTCTTACAATATAATAAAATCTCAGGTACAAAACTAAATGAAGAAAAAAAAAGAGAAAAATCATTTAATTACGCAGTAAAAGTTTGTAGAGAAGATTTGGAATTATATTTAAGGCGAAAAATATATACTTTTAGTATTGAATATGAGAAGATACTTAAGAAAATATCTTTAGTTGAAGAATTTGAAGAAGGTAAAGTTGTTTATTGGAAGCAGTTAGATGATAAATGTCAAGATGTTGGTGAAGATCTTACATTTATAAAACGATTACAAATTAAACATTTACCAAAGGCCAGGTTTTTTATTTATGAGCCGAAAAAAGAAGGTGATATGTTTAGAATTTATGGTGCTTTGGCTGATTATAAAACACTTAAAAACAAAGCGTATTTAAAGGTAGATTGGAGGGGGCTGAGGGATAAAGAACTTATAGAAGTTTCGTCATTTAAAAAAATAGGTTTTGTTCATGCCAATGGGTTTACGGGAGGAGCATATGATTTTGAAACTGCACTTAAAATGTGTATTGAGAGTTTATGAAACTTTAATTTTTAAGTTAAAATTTTTTATTTTGATTCTTCATTATTAAATCAGTCATCAGAACGCAAGTCGTTGAACGCAATATTGACTTATAATAACGATGATTACTGTGTTTAGTAAGTAACTATTATTGAGCCACGAGGAGTGTGATGACAAGTCGGGATTTATATCTTAAAAATTTTGTTAGGTTATTATTGGTCTAATATTTAAATAAGCAAAAATTTTTTAATTTTGTTTATAATATTGTAGGTTTTTAAACAGTACGTTCTTATTGTCCCACACATCTTATCGTCATACTCAACTGCACAACTGCTTCTAAATATATAAATACACTTATAAAAATACTCATTTTCTCTGTAAGCTTAATGTGCTTCGATTGTTATTTTTTTACTATGAATTATTAAAAAAAACTTCAGAAATATATAAAAAAAAATGTATTATTATTTGCACGTCTATATATTAATATATGCAAAAGTAAAAAAACACATACAGTTAAACCTAAAATATTTTCACTACTGTTTTTCTATAAAAAACAGATTTTTAGCAGGGAAAAATTTTAAAAGTAAAATTTAAGAGTTATTGATTTAAAGCTGCTTTTTATTAAAATCTAATGTGTTTTTTTAGAAAGTCACTTTTTTAATTAAGAGTTGTTCTATTTTTTAAGATCCGCATTAACACCTGTCGATTTTCTGGGTTGTTCTGTTAAAAACTTCTTTATCTCAAGAAATTTTTTGTAATTTGTTTAAAGTCATAATTTTTTATTTCGCTTTTTTTTAATTTTTTCTGATATTTCTTCCTCTGATTTGTATTAGTTAAAAGTGAAAAATAATCAACAAAGCAGTCGTTATCATTCAGCGTTGGCTCAAAAATTTTTTTTTGCTTTACAATGTCAACAATATCAATTGTTTTTGTCAAACATACATAATCTTCAATGATCATAGTTTCTTGTTTGATTTTATATCCACTGTCCTAATATCCTGATGCTTCTAATAATTTAAAATTGCTTCACTTAAGACATCATCCCAATCGTTTTTTGAATATAATAATGACATGTTTTAAGCCGAAGTTTTTGTAAATTTCTTCGATTGTTATTTGTTTAGACAGATGATTGGCAACATGGTTCATCTTTTAACTGTAAAACTTTGATTTAAAACTCTTTATTATAATCGCATCAAACGATTGTGTTTCTGAAGTAAAGTTTTTTTTTGATAGCATCAAGTCTTCTGTGTTAACTGATTTATATGTTATTATATGTGAGAACAGTTGTCTATCAACAGAAATGCGTTTTTCGGCAAAAATTCACTTGAAAGAGGAGGGGTTGGAAACGTTAAAGTATAATTAAAAATAAAAAAAGATCATGAAAACAAAACAGTCAGTATATAAGAAGTCGAAGTTTCGCGACGGCGTTGTTTCATTTTGCTTCATTTTTTGACTAATTAATATTTTATATAACTATAAAATTTTGAGAAAAAGGGTGTTTTTATCACGACATCATAAGAAGAAAGTTTTATTTGGGGCTGTTAGTAATATAAGTGTAAATTGTTCAAGAGATTATACAGGTTTTGTTATTTTTAACAGGTATTAAATTGCCTTTAAGAGATACTATTTTAATTTTTTACGAATGGTGACAAGAGACAACCATAAAACGAGTCTTTTTTTGCATATAACATCGATTATCAATAAGTCGAGTTTTACAAAAAATTCGTAAATTTTTTGCAGATAAGAAAAATAAAAAAACAGAATATATTGATGAGTTTTTTTGAGATTGATGAAACATGTTTGAGTCTATAGAAGAACCACAAAAACCGAGTTATAAAAAATACACAACGTGAAAGAGGCATTTCGAAGAAAACAAAAAAATTTTTTTTAAGTCGAACAAAAGACCGTGATAGATTAATTTAGACACAATAATTAAAAATATGTGAACAGGACCCTCAAATCATGGTGAATTGTTTAAAGGGGTATTTAAATGTGAAAAATGTTGGGTATTTACAAGAAAAAATAAATCATGCAAAAAAAATTGTAGGCCCAATTACAACACAATTCAAATCTAGAACATAGTGTATTTGTAGTCATAAATGAAAAAATATGTCAAATCGAGAAAGAAAATTTGAAAAAAAAACTAAAAAGTTACTCTTTAGAGTTAAAATTTTTGAAATTTACAAAAAATTTTTTTGTAGCTTCTTGTCAAAAAACTCGTTTTTATCGTCAAAAAAACAACTGATTTAATTACAATTTTATTAAAAAAACATATAGCTTTAATGCCCCTTTTCCTTTCTCGAGTGAATTTTTACACATTTTTTTTATTTGTTTCCATTTCTAAATCAAATTGAATGGGCCAGTTGTTTAATTCGATACTGTTAATGTACGCTATAAAATCACTCAAGTAATCACAAAATTTGTCTTTTATGATGTTTTTAAAAACAACAAATATATCGAGTGGCTCAAAAAAAAAGACTGGTTTTATCAGATCTGTCTTTGTCTGTACATATTAAAACTGTTACACTGTATTTATACTGTTTAGTTATTTTACGAGCAGAAGATATAATATCGTTTGAAAGAACCACTTTGAAACAATATCTTTTGTCACGATTGTAAACTTCTGAGAAAAATATAGTTTTTTAAAATAGACATGGCTGTTTCCCCACTTTACAATAAAGTTTTCGTTTTTTTTAATGAAAAACTTTCACCGAAAAAAAATTGTTTTTTTTAATTGAGTATCATAATTTAATTTTTCATAATCACCCATTAATTTTTTTAAATTTACGAATGATACTTGTCATGCAATTTTCATAGCTTTAGCGATCAAAAATCTATCGTTGTAGTTACTATCTATATTTTATACAAATACAATACAAACATTTAATTTTTCATCAATAAAATCAAAGATTATGTTTTAATTTATAAGTTTATAAAGATGATTTTCGGCTGTTAATCTAAGCAAAACTTTTTTATTATCAATAAAATTTTTGATTGATTGTTTCGAAATCGATTTTTAAACTTAGAAGATCAACTGTACAACACCGGTGTGAATAGCATCGAAAATATTAAACAATACATTACAAAGTCACCTTTTTTTTTTAGTTGTTAACTTTTTTTGTTATTTTTTAGGTCTTTCGTGAATGAAAAAAATAAAATCGAAAATATGAGAAACATTTTTATTAATTTATGATCTAGTTAATAATTAGTGTAAAACGTTGAAGGTTTGACTGTACATAATTTCATATATGTTTTTTACATAATACACATATACAAACTAATGCAAAAACTTACACATATTCTTTCATAAATGTAAATAACAAATACTGAGTGTATATATTCATGCTTATTTGCAAAAATTCTTGCATAACCGCCAAAGACAAAAGTACCAAATAAATAAAGAAGTTTTTCAAAAACAATTTTTTTACAAAAAAAATGTCACACGCCGAAAGATTTTTTCTTCTATAATCTTATTATAGTATTTTTATTATAACTTTACTAATAAATATTTTTTCGTTTCGTTTCGTTTCATTCCGTTCCGTTTCGTTTGTTATTTAAAAAACATATATACTAACATTACAGCTACATAACCGAGCTTGTATCTTATATAATAGTATTTGACAGAATAAGTGTTGATTCCCAAATGAATCTGTTTTTTTATTTATTTAATATAGTTAATTCTTTAAAATATTGAAACAGTGTGTGGTGTGTACATTCATTCATATATTTTATTATTAGTTTTTTTTATTAATTTAAAAATTATGTCTTAAGTAAATAAAAACAAATAATTAATTTATATTTAAACTCTACATACTACACGTAACTAATATATAGTATATACATTATATAATAACATATAACATATATATTTTTAATTAATATAAAACATATTGATATATTGAATCTATATTTAAATCATATAATTAATATAAAACATATTGATATATTGAATCTATATTTAAATCATATAATTAATTAATATAAAATATTCTTTTATTTTTAATAAGAAAATAAAAAAAAATTAAATAAAAAAAACCATATACCCCATGTCATTCCCCCATCACTTAAAATTAGCTTTAACTTGTAAACAATCATCACTAATATATTTACCAGACTTAAGAGATTATTACATTTTAAAAACAGTTATTGAATCACCAAATACTTTTTATTTCGATACATTTAAATATTTAAATAATAAAAATGATAAAAATAACACAAATAATAAAAAACTAAAAGCAAGTTTTTTCATAAAAATATCAAAACCAGGAAAATATTTTTTCTTAACTTTTTTTAAAGAATATCTTACTTTACTTAAATCAAACAATTATTTAAATAATAATAATATTATAATTTACGTAACAGATATTTATTTATTAAAGGAAATATTATTGAATTTACAAATAAATAATCCTTTAAATTTAATATTTAAAAAATATACAAGGAATCCTTTTTTCTTTAAATCATTTAAAGATTCTAGTTTTTTTAATTATGATACACTTCATAATAAATCAGAATTGGAAGTTGAAGACGAACTTTTATTTAATTCAGATTATGAAAGTGATTCAAATATTATTATTAGTAATAATAATAATAATAGTAATAATAATAGTAATGGTAGGAATGTTTACTTTCCTACTGATCTTAAGGACTTACTTAACGATTTATCTACTAATGTTGTTCCTATGTTTTACATTAAAAAAGACTATTTGCCGAAACTTAAACATTTACAAAATGTTAAAATATTTATACATGAATTTGAAATACAAAGTTTAGTTGATTATTTTAGGATTGTTATGTGTAAAGGAGTTGAAGATTATGAAGATCTTTTATTTAAAGTGAGGATGGGTGGTGGTTTTAATTATATATATTATGATTGTGATTATGATTATAGTGATTATGATTATAATGAAAATGAATATAATGAAAATATATATGAGTGTACCCGTTCAATTATAGGAAACAGTAAGGGTACAGGTATTGGTGAGGAGGGTAATAGTAAGGATATTAGTAAAAATAAAAAAGACCAGTTTCCGCCCCCGTCTTCCGAACCTTTTATAAGTAATAATAAGAAAGTATACCATTCGCATCCAGACAGCCGCCCATCGCCTATGGCTGATAAAGCTCCTATATTCCCTATATCTGCTAGCGCAGATATAGGAAATAGAGTCAACTTAACAGGTTCAGTCGCGGCTACTGATATTAATATATCAGTAGGAAATCAGTCTATTTATAGATCAGCTTCTCCTTCGGCCGATATTTTATCTACTGGCGCAGATAAAATATCGGCCTCAGTCGCGGCTACTGATAACAAGTTATCAGTAGGAAATCAGTCTATTTATAGATCAGCTTCTCCTTCGGCCGATATTTTATCTACTGGCGCAGATAAAATATCAGCCTCAGTCGCGGCTACTGATAACAAGTTATCAGTAGGAAACTATCCTATAAATAGGATAGAACCAATTTCACCTTCCTTAATAACACACGGTAACGCGGCTAATAATATAAGTGATAATAAGATAGGTAATAATAACATAGGTAATAATAATATAGATAATAATAAAATAATAAAAAAAACCCCTTTGTCTGCAATGACGTCATATTTAGGAAACCCCCAGGGAAGAAGAGATAGATACTTTATACCCTCATTTACACGATCAATAATAATATGCCCTGAATATATACCAATATTAACAAAAGAATATAGAATAATTTTAGACCCAAATTTCCTTAATCAATTAAACACATCAATAAACTTAGAAATAAAATATGCACCTGACCCTAAAAACCATTTAATAGAATATATAGAAAAAATAAATAATATAAACATTGATAACTATCATAGTAAAAACATTACTTACAAAACAAATACCTATAAAATAAACAAAAAACATATAATAAAAAAAATGTTTAATAAAAAAGAAATAATAGAAATTTTTAATATGAAAAATATTAAACAAATATCAATTAAAGATTTATATAATAATATAAAAAATAATAAAATCAAAAATAGTAAAAATATTTTTTTGGTTAATAAGTCAGTTGATTGTGTAAAATTAAGTTGTAAAGTTAATTATAGTATTTGTTATTATAAAAAAGGAATTGTTTTTAATGAAAAAAGTTTGGTTGAAGCTAATTGTATTATTGATAGTTCATTTAAATTTGTTTCTAATAATAATTTTATAATGAAAGTTAATCAAGAAATTATTAAGGATGTGATTTTATTAATAGATGAGAGAAATATGTTTTTATGTAATCCTTTCAATGATATAATTAATAATAATAATAATAGTAATAATATAATTAATAATAATAGTAGTAATAATATAATTAATAATAATAATAAGGATAGTTATATTATAATAATAAAATTATCGAAGTTCCCAGTTATAAAAGAGTCAAACTTATATTTAAGCTTTGAAAACAAAACCCAATTACAATTTATAGACTCGCCAGACATAATAATTTATTGTAACTTAAATTTCATAAGAACCTTAATATCAAATAAATACAAAATTTATATAAATAAATTTAAGGGGATCGATTTAGGGACAAAGGGGATTTGTAAATGTAAAATGAATTATAATACTATTATTACTAGTAATAATAATATAATTAGTAATAATAATGACTATAATGATTATAATAATAGTAATGATTATAATAATAATGATTATAATAATAATAATGATTATAATGAAAATACCCCCCACCGCCCCCACCCTCCCACCCAGGCGGTCACTAATAATAATGATTATATTAGTAATAATGATTATAATAATACTAGTAATAATGATTATAATA
>SBJP01000286.1:0-18834 GCA_014805705.1 Cucumispora dikerogammari | reverse complement strand
AAAAGAAAAACATTTTAATGACATAAATGTTGAAAAATATATGGTGTTATATTGTAATTCATAAATAAAAACTTTTTCTTTTAAACACGTTCGTTTTTTTTAAATGCCGAAAATGCCGAAAACACTTTTTTTTTGGGGTCTTTAAATGCCAGTTTTCGGCGCCAATTCGAGTTGCCCTAGTTATTAGATAACTGGTTTCTCAATCAAAGATAGAATTATCAAAAGTCAGTTAGAATTTATATACAAAAAACCAGTCTACACTATACAACCAAGCGATCAAAAAATCATAAAATCTTTTAAGTCACACTCCGATAATTATTTATATCTTCACTTTTAGAGAAAAATTTTTCAAAAGTATCGAAAGATGTTTAAAATCATAAAATTGCCTGATTTAATTTGCATCACAGCTAATGCTCAGTAAAAAGATTCAAAAATACTGTCATCAATTGTTTTAGTAAAATAAAAAGAAGATAAAGCAAATAATACTTACCAAGTTTTGTCCTTAAACTGAATATTATAATTGAAAACTCCATAAATCAACAAAATAAAGATATAAATGAAAGAATCCAGTAGTAGTGAATAATTAAAAGCTAAAGAGAAAAAATTTTATGATAAAAAATTTTTTTATCATTTGATGATATGTTAAACTATATAAAATATAAATATTTCAAGTTTTTTTGATAGGTATTATTTCAAAGATTGATTTTTGTAGAATTAAAAAACGAAGAAAATGGTCGTAAATTAACAGTTTTCCTAATTATCCAGAACTTGTTTAAATTTTCTTTAGTGCGCTCATGAACTGAAGGAATCCTATGTTTAGGGAAATAATACCCACATATCACCTGTTCCCAAAAACGAGGCTCAACTGTATAATCTCAATTAAATAAGCTCTACTACAAAATTAATTATAAAAACATGTAGAAATATAATTTATTTCAATAAACACTAACTTCTTTTATTTATTTTTATAATAAAAAAATAAAATAGATCGCCCGCAAAATGAAACAAACGCTTGCCTCTTTTTGAGTTTTCCTCGGAAAACGGGATTTTTTGTTTTTACACAGAAAAATTAAAAACTATCTTTTAATTAAGAAATCTAGAATTATAAAAAGTCGTTTTGTTTTTCTTTCTAAAACTTTTTAAGTTTTCGGTTTTTAATTTATATGTTTCAACACGCTTTCGAGGTTTTCCTGTTTTATAAAAGCTAGTGTGTTTTTGAATAAAATCTCTATCTTTATCAGTCTGCACTAGCGACATTTGCACTATAAGCTTCTTCTTCATATTCAGTTTTATTGCCACTTGTATTTTCTAAATTATAAAATACGTTATCTAAAAATTTTTCATTTTGCTCTGTACCAATATAACTATGATCTTGAAATTCCAAAACATCATGGTGTGTGTATTTTCATCACAGACTATATTTAATGCTTTTTAAAAACAGTTTATAATTGTATCTTTGAATACAATAACCCATGGATTTTTGTTATGTAAATTGCATCAAGAATCGTATCCTTTTCATTATTTTATATATGATTAACCTAAGTTTTTATCATAGATTATATAATACATGACAAACTTTAAAAACTTGTCTTTGAATGATTTGATAATACCTTTATCAGAGGTTGTATAAGTGGTGTGATGCTTTCGGCAAAAATATTATATCTATATTAGATAAGATTGAGTTGAGGAAACGACATCAAGCATTATCCATTATTAGAGATATTTTTCTATTTTATCGTGACATTCTAAAATATAATGTTATAACCGGGTTCGTTATTTTGCTTTAGTCATCTATGCATTAAAGAATGAATCAAAGCCAATACCGATAAAACAAATCTACGTTTTTAAGTGATCTCGGTGTTTTTAACTTTTTTATAAAAAACAGTTTTTGTTTTTCACCTACTAAATCACAACTTAAGCAGCAGAGTGTCACTTTCTTTAGATTCTCTTACACCCTTACAGTTAGCATCGAAAAAAAAAGAGTTTTTACGAGACAGGGGACTATAATACAATGCTGTTCCGTCACAAAAAAAACAATTCGGCATATAATTTGAAATTAAAAAAATTCTCTGTTTTCAAAAATTCTTTGGCCGTAATTGTATCAGTAGATTTGAATTCTCCTTTTGATATTTTAAATTCGATTGTTTGTTCTTCTTTAAATTAAGACAAACTCTCGCCTGAAGCTCTAAAGTTGAGTACTAAAGATCATTCAGCGACTTTTTAAAAAACAGTTTTTAATATTGGTCTTTTGTTTGAGAAAATCTAAAACTTAATTAAGAAAAAGAGAAATATATCTGTCAACAAATTTATATTTGTCGTCTTACGTATTATTTACACATTGGTTTTAGCATTTTACTTTTTGGAAATATTTCTATATAATGAGCTTTGGAAATTTGATATCGGGTACAAAGTGTATGGTCAGGGGGTTTATTCATTTTTAAATAATCTACAAATAAGTATTTCGATTTTTTTCTTAAATTTCTTTCTCATACTTTTTCTTTGTATTATTTCCCAATCGAATTTTTATTTTGTTAAACAAAATTAAAAAACCTGTATATAAAAAAAAAGACATGCCCCTAATTAAAACCTTCTCAAGCGACAGTTCTTTTCATTTGAGATTCGGAGAGTATTTCTGAATATATGTTAAGTAATCTTCTATAAATGGAGTTCATTTAACGAAAATAGTTTCATTATTTGAGAAAACGAATAAAATTATATTTTATAATATAATGTTTTTTAGTACAAGTTGTTTTTTTTATTAAACTAACATATATTTCGATATGATCCAACTTATATTTATCAAAACACTGTAAGCAAAACACATTCGAAGTTGATTAATCATTAACATTATTTTTCTAGAAAATATTTTTTTACGTTAAATATTTTTTTTTAATAGAATTTTTTGCAAAAAAAAAGAAAAAATAAAAAACGAACGATTTTTTATTAAAAAATTTTCTATCATAAAAAATACTTACAGTGCAATATTGATTATAACATATTGATGTTTTTGAAAAAATATATGTTAAAATCGAGATGTTAAATAAAAAACTTGTTTTTAAAATTCGTTTATTTTTTTTTGTAAAATTAAAATCTAAAAATCTCTTTTGTACTCTTCGAGTTTCGAAATCATTTTATTCTTTAATGCTATTGACCTTAAATGCATAAATTCCCCTTTTTTATTCTTCTGTTGTAAGCAAAAACAATTTTAGTGTTTCTATAACGTCTTCAACGTCTCTAAGGGTTGACTTTACAATAACAACAGGTTTATCCTCTACAGAAGTTCCATCAACTGTACATGTATCGAACGATTCATTTACAAAAGCGGCAATGTTGAAATATTCGAATAGAAATAACTCTGGAACATCAAATAAAATTTTATTTTTATTACGCACTGTATTATATTGCTGAGTGTATTAATCTCAGAACTCGTTTCAGATACTTCATATGTTAATTCTCTTTTCTATCAAAAAAGACATGAGAGAAACAGTCGCATATGGTTTTTTCTGTAACCTTGTCTCAACTTTAAACTATTATTTCATTCGTATTTGATGTATTAACTTTATGCTTTTCTCAAAGCCCATATATCGAGAACATCATTTTAATTAGATTTTTTCTGTAAAGAATCTTGAAACTATGAACTATTCCCAAGTCGAGCGGTTGTAAAACCGACGCCGTATTTGGAGAATAAAAAAAAATATCTATATGGGAAAAATTGGTTTTAGTAAAAACATTATGATAAAAAACGTTGTCAATTAATAAAGGGTTTTTTGTTTTTTCTTTATTTGATCGGTAATTAATGAACTTAACCAAAATTTAAATATCTTAGAAGTCACACAAGGGGATGAATTAGGAAGGTATACGGTTGATAAACTCTTAACGTCTTTGAGAAACTTGGTTTTCTAGTTTTTTTTAAATACGGTCGGTGCAAGTTCGAAGTGTACGGTGTAGTTTTTACACACAGAGGCAGTTTTTCGCTGGTTTACTATCTTTATGAAACTTTCCACAGACTTTAATAAAAAAACAGTTTTGTTTGGCAGAAATTCAAAATACAAACCTGTTTCATCAGCATCGTATACGTTTATAGGACAGTAATTCCGTAAAATTTCTCGAAGTACTCTTTGACGCAAATCCAACGCTGTGTTTTGATTTACGAAAGCTTCAGTGCTCTTTGTCGACATGGATTTCAATTTATTTCTTAATTTAAACTTGTTAAACCGTTCTTTACTGCCTAAAAAGTTTGTTATATTAAGACATTTTGAAATCTTCAAGACCTTTTTTCTAATTATTTGGAAATTTACGAAAAGCGAATGTTCATTGAAACGTCTAATAAGCTCTAACAGCGAACTCTCTATATCATAAAATTTTCCCGATGTTCTGTTCTTTTTTTTAATATTTTTATTTCTTATCCACGACAGTTTAATTTTTTTCCTATCTTTTTTATTCTTGAAATAACACTTTGGTTCACATTAAATTTCACAGCCAGACAAGATTGTGTGTTAATAAGAGAAATCTCGAGTTCATCAAGTAGCTGGATTTTCATCTTAATGCCTAAATTGATTCGCTTTGCTCGTTTTCTTCTCAAGTGTATTTTAAAAAAAATTTCGATTATAACATAATCTAAAAAATGTATGTTATAATCGAAAACATGGAAAAATCGAAATTTAATGCTTATATCGAGATGAAGATGTTAGTCAAATATATATATTTATTTAAAAAGTTTTCAGATTATGTTATAATCGAAATTTCTGTTATAATCGAAATCGTACTGTATTAATTTAAAAATAAATAAAAAAACAATAAATCAGAAGATCAAGGGCTTAAATTTCTATATTAGAAAACAAACTGGTTTTAGATAAACTCGTTGCAGTTATAAGAGACCCCGGCAACTACTTAAAAAGCAGAAAATTGTGTATTGTTAAATACCCACTTTATGATTAAATATTAAAAAAGCATTTAAAAGACCAAATAAAAATGAGACATATAAAAATTTTATTAACTGGATTTTTGACTTATATTTTCTCGTTTTTGATCTAAGAATTCGTACTTATTCGGCACTAATGACCACTGAAAAGCGTTTTTTTTTGCACGTTTTATATTTAACCCCTGATTTTGTATCAAACAGTGTTTATAACATAGATAATTTCTAAATTGTGCGCGTGTAATGTATTTGACAAAAAAAAGTCTCATCTTTTTCGAAAACCACAGCTTTCTCAATTTTAATAGTCTTTTTTTTTCTTTTTACATCCGTGATTCAACGAAGTAAATATATTAGATTACGTATTTATTTCAACTCCTGCCAGGATTTGGTCGACTTTTTTATTCGAATTTATACCCGTTTGTTGCGCGAAGCTCAAAACTCTCTCACACTGGAACTTTAACGCGTAGAAATTGTCATGTCATAAACTCTTGTTCTAAGAAACAGAATGAAGCTCAATGTTGAAAGTGTTTAGATGTTCTGTTTTTTATAGATTATATGGGATTACATGCATTACTGGTCATAATACTAATACCGAATTTAAATTTATTTACTACTTTCCTATTCGCATCATAATAAGTAATTTTATGATTCAGAATGATCACTCGTTCTTGTTTTATTATAGTCATTTATAAAACCAAAGATTTGTTTTTTTCTCAATCCTTTATAATCTCAGCCTTTAACGATATAATTTTTCTGGTGATCCCGATATTCTGAAGTTTACCGGATTGCAAGTGAGAAACAAAATATCAACTTTATTGTTTTGTAATATAAGTGTAGTTGTTGTTTTATCGATGATTAAAATTCTTTGTCTTTTTTTTTAATTTCGATTTTGAAGTAAAAATATCTTTTTTGAAATTTTCATTCGTTATTTTACAAGCTTCAATTATATAGCTTTATGGGTAAATATAACAAAATTATGCATTGTTGCATGCATACAGAAACTATGCTAAATAAATACAAAAATTATGCACAAATAAATACAAAATTATGAACAAATAAATACAAAATTATGAACAAATAAATACAAAGTTGTGCATTATATTCTAAAAGAGCATCACACAGATATTTTTTTTTAAAATATCAAAAATGCTAACACTTAGAATTTCAGTTGGTTACTTTTTTAATTATGCGAAGTTTAAATAAAAATAGTAAAAAACACAGAGATTTTTATTGAGTGAGAAATACGTGTATCAAAAAGGATTGAAAATCAGAATATAAAATAACGTTTTAAATAGAGTACATGCAATAAAATTCAATAACTAACACTGAGACAATAAAAGCAAGAAAAACTATCACGGGTAAAATACTAAATCACATAAAAAACCCGCCGACACAAAACAGTCTGTAAAATAAACTACTTAAGATAAAAATATGTCGATGAGAGCAAAATATTTTAAACTCAAGATTAATGAAGGTGAGTCGGATAGACAGATATTGGGTAACAAAAAAGAAAGCTATGTGATTGATCTATCAGATATTAAAACTAACATTATCAAAACGCTTCAGAGCGACTGCTCTTTTACACATAGTAAATATACTAAAGAACTATGAGATAATAATTTAAGAAATTACAGAGTACTATTTCATGAATATTGAAAAAGATAAACTAAACAAGAAAAAGGCTTTTAAAAATACGAGAACAACAAAACACATTAAGAACAACAGACTCACGACATTATATTGCACAGTGATAATCTACATTAATGACGAGAATCTGATTTTTCTAGACGAAAAAAAAATACAACATAGTAGAAACCATGGATACTTCCCCAAGAATCCCAGGGCCATAAGGGTCGTCAACGTAAATCGCGAATAAAACGATAATTCGCTGGTAGCTATTAAACAATTAGAAATATTCGCTGTTGAAATCAAAAATTTGTCATTTAATGAAGCTTAATTTATTATTTTTATTAGCAAACATGTACTTCACTTCAATAACAACACTAGTATTATAGTTATAATGAATAATTGTTTTTTATATCATAGAAAGAACGTTATTGAACAATTAAACTTATATTGTATAAATCATGAATTTTTTATCATTTTTAATCTTATTTAAATCTCATGGAGAAATATTTAGCTATTTAAAGCAAGACTATCACCAACGACAAAGGTTTAGAAACTCAAATGAATTAAAGCAGAGAATTTATAGTGTCTTGAATAAAGAAGCCGTTGGCTTTTCATGATGTATCGAAATATGAGAAGTAGGTTGAAAAAAAAAAGATTTACCTTACAGCCATCTTTATGTTTAAAGTTTAAATTTTGTACATATTCTCATACAAAACATTACTGTTTAATCAAAATTTTAATATATATGATTTTAAAATAATTGGTTTTTTATATAGTTTATCCATTTTATATATATTATTACACGGCTTTGAGTTTATGGAGTCAAGAGGTTGAACAAACTTGTATATAAGTTATTATGTTATTTGTTTATGTTTTTCCAAAATTAACATATTTTATGCATAAAGCTGTGAATTATCAATCAAGTACATTTAGCCTGTTTAGCTATCGTCTAAGCATATCGCAAAATGAAATACTAAGAATCTCTAGTCGTGATGATTTATTAAACAAATTGACCACAAAATTAAATATTTCACATCTATCTATGAAACTAAAAAAAGGAAGCATTGATTCTTTTATCAACATAAGGGACCAAAGCTGACGATAAGTCATATTTAGCTTTTTCATTATTAAAAACTAAGAAATACAAATATTAAATCAGTATGTTCTTTTGTGATAATTATGTAGAATCTTGAGTTGCTTATAA
Organism: Cucumispora dikerogammari; assembly: GCA_014805705.1. Taxonomy (NCBI): domain Eukaryota; kingdom Fungi; phylum Microsporidia; genus Cucumispora; species Cucumispora dikerogammari. The sequence continues at coordinate 11,083 of SBJP01000286.1, read as the reverse complement.
GAAAAATCGGAACTGTTTTTCCTCGTAGTAGAGACTGCGATTGTAAGATGTGACGAGGCTCTTTAAAAGAAAAAAGTTTTTTGAGAGAACTGAAGATGCTTTTAAAAAAGGGTTAGTGCGATATGAATTTAATAGTGTGTTTAGAAACAATAACTTACAATGTTTTTCTAAAAATACTGAGTGCTTATTTTAAAAAATTCTTTCGATCAGTAAAAACAGTTTTTTATATTTATTGGGTTTTTATCATATCATTATTGTTATATTATGAAATTTACACACTTTATTTCACATCAACAAAAACAAAGTATCAAAAACATTTAATTATTTTTAACGAAAAGTTAAAATCAAAAAGTATCAAAAGTTCTTATGCTGCATAAAATTTTTAAATATATTAAAACTCGACTGTATAAACAACTTAAAATTATGCTTATATGCAACCTTCAACTTAAGCGTTTTTTCTTCGATAACATTAGAAAGCATATTCTTAGCAGACGGCCAACGAAAAACAATGTTATTATCACAGTAAATCATAACAAGAAAGGGGCAGTACATTTTAAAGAATAACAACTCTATAGAGCAGAAACAAAAACATCTAGATACTACACAAATTTTTATAAAACAATCTCCACTAGTTTAAGAATCTTCAAACACTGAATATCATCACGGAATTCTGTTTTTTAGATAAAGGAAAAAAAGCGTTTTTAAAAAAAACATAGTTTTTCGTTCGTTTTTCAACTAAACAACCAGTAAAAAAATATCTTTTTTACAAGCCTAAAAAATTAGTATAATGTTAATGCGGAAAAACATCATAATATAAAGCAGTAAAAAACAAGCTTAAATTAATGTATAACGGGTTCATATAAAAACCCGAACCCAACAAAATACATAACAATTGTTAAAGGTACAAAAATATATGTAGTGGTACTCTTTTTCTTAATTAAAAAATGTGGTGCCATATCAACTAGACAGCATGCACATGTTTTTTTTCCCGTCACAGAAAAAAAACATTACAACTCAATAAAAAAAGAATAACAAAATCAAAAAAACAAAAATCCCGTATGTTTATCAGATATGTTTTTTGAAACTTAAAGTATATGCACAAACTCTTCAAGTAGTATAGTTTATATACGTTCAAAAAAGATTGAGACAAAAAAACATCTGTTTTGTAACAACTTGGGTTTATTTTTTTCTGAAAATATGCAATCAAGTGAGCCCTACAGATGTGTCGTTTCTCGCAATATCAGAAAATAAACGCTTAAGATAGAACAAATATACTTTTTTTCGACTTCTTTACAAATTGTTTCAAACAAACAACTGTTTTAATGTTGGAAATTAGATTCGGATAAGTCATAATGTTTTTATCAAATATACAAGCTTCACGTATTTTTATTAGAAAGTCTTGCTTTCTGTCTTCATTATGGTGAAGTAAAAAAAGGTAATCTTAGAAAAAAGCGCTTGTTTTAATAAATCAACGAAATGTGTAAATTATCTTCATAATTTTGTGTGTTTTGAGACTACTGGTATAAACACAGCAGTTATTCTTTTTTTAGCATAAACTTACAAAGAATGCTTGGTTCATTATGATCACTATATAGTATCAAAAATTAGACTTCATAACTCACTCAGCTCTATAAAAAGTGCAATGTTTAAAAAATAAGTAGAGCTATTAAACTTATCTCTGTCAATCAAGGTAACGTGATTGAAAGTGAAAGTACATCAAAGATTTTATACATGAGAGAGAACCTTTCCGAAAATCAAAGTAAATGTAATACTATGAAACAGCATACTTCGAAAGTCTGAACAAAAAAATCTAATGTATTGTTTCCTGTGTTGTAATACTAAACAATCATTTTGTTCAGCACACAAACATGACCTCATGTCGACACTTAAGTATTAAACAAAACTTTGAAAAACTCACTCCAACATTATCAAACTATTAGACCCGATCCAGAAAAAAAGTCGCGACATAAATCGATTCGATCAAAGACTGAATTTTTAATATAATCTTAAAAAATTTCAAGTGTTTCTTTAAATGTGCTTCTTCAAAAACATATAAAGATATAAGGTATTATCTTTTTAAAAACACTAAACAAGATATACGAAAGCACACTTGCAGATAGTACAACCCTCTTTAATTATATATTGTTTTAGTCAAAAACAGGCCTAATTTCAGCCGGCAGATTGTTTTTTAAGCTGGTAAAAAACAGGCCACATTTTAGAATCAACATCAACTTTACAAAAGCAAACTCTGCTTATTACCGAAATTATATTCAAAATAATAAACACTTTAACGACTTAAAAAGTAAAAATGACAGTGTTAGATTTAATAAAAACAGAACACACAATTTTAATAACTTTTTCGAAACTTCGTTCGATTTTTATATTATAAATAAAAGTGATAAAAAATCTTCTTTTATATTATACAGAAAAGTTAATGCTAAAAAGAGGATTGTTCTGTTTTCGGTATATTTAGTTTTAATAAAAAACCACAGTTTTATATAAAAGGTCTTCTGTATTTAATAATGTCATATGAGAAAACGCAATTCTGTTTATATATTTTGCGGATCCTAAATTAGTAACAAATAAAACGATTAAATATGAACTGAAAAAACACCTATATTTTATATGTTAAAAAAAGACATAGAGAAGGAGTCACTAAAAAATATCAATGTTTAGCTGATTTTAATAGGAATAAATAAAAATAGATATAGTGGAATATAACTCTGATTACAATTACATAAATTATTGTCGGGAGTATAAAAATAAACAATAGTTGTCGTTTACGTAAAAGACGTAAAACTTGTCATTAAACTTCATAACTCGCTGCATCAAAATCTTTCATTTCGTAAATTAAAGATGAAAAACTAGAGGTTTCAAAAAAAAATAGCCCAGAAAATTCTTTTAAGTGTCTAAAAGTAGCCGCCCGTGTTAACCCCTGAGCCTGAAAACGTGCTGTTTAAGCCTATTTAGTAAACACAAATAGTGTAAAACAACACATTTCGTAAAATCAGTATTACGCCAACTGCCTTCCGAATACAGTTAAACAGCATCCAGTCAAAAAACCCGAACATGCCAAAAATTTATCACGAACATTGTCAAAGAGAATCCGATCTGAAGCTGTTCAACATAAAAAAAAGAACATTAAAAACCGAACTTGAAAACCGAACTTTAAAAAATGAATCAAAAAATACGAAAATCAAAGACTCTAACGAGAAAATTAAATTTCAAAAATCAACTTTAATTCTCTCTTTCGAACTTTTACATTTTAATTTTTATTTCGGTTTTTTTCAGTTTCAATATTTTAAGTTCTGCTTTGTAAGTTCTATTTTTCAGGTTCGGTTTATAAGTGCTTTATTGTCTTTATCGTGTACCTGCGTCTGTTAACAGATAGCCTTTTTATAAAAACCTTCTGACAACTTTCTCTTTCCACAAAAAAACATTTTCACAAAGAAAAAACCCCTAAGCAAAAAAATATCTCACGAAAATAGATTTATGTTGAAAAAAAACACTACAGTAAAAAAACTGATGCACGAAAAACAACAAAATTTCTTAAGAGCAAATCCTGTCTATTTAATATTAAACAAACAAAAAGTTGTGTTTGTTATATTTCATGCGTGTTGTTTTTTTTTTAAAAACATCAATGCCTAAACGCAAATTCTCGCAGAAAATCTGAAAGACAACAATTGTTTTTATGTATTAAGCTAGATAATCCTCTAAATGACTTACAGCAGATAAAGTTTTTCGAAATCCATTTATTAGACTTTATAAAGGAGAGATGATAAGAAGGTCGATTTTACTGGATACAACAGGGATATTGGAGAGATATTTAAGCCTTTAAAGACTGTGGGTATAGAAATGCGGGCTAGATTTAATTGTCAAAATTATAGAAGATTTAGAATTGTATGGTGAAGAAGAGAAAGAAGAACTTCAATTGAAGATCTTTTTCTTTTCAATTATTTTATATTTTTATTATTTTCATATTTTTAAACTTCCGTTTTTGTCATCTAGAATTCAACAAGAGATTTTTTTGAGATTATTTATCGCATATTAGTTTTTGAATATACAACTTCGATATGTTATAGCTATTTATTGAGCAAGCTGTAACGTTAATCTCAGTTTATTAATAAAGAAAGTTACTGCGTGGTTTAGATTGAATTTATAGACAAAACATTAGGTCAATTGAATCAACTTTTTTATAGATATATAAGAATTGAAATATGTATAATTCAGAATGTATACATTTTTTTAGCATAATCATCATTCTGTTTCAGAAATACGCAAACACGTCAGTTGAAATTTGATTATAACTTAATTAATATTATTCTCGAATTGACTACACTCATAATGTTGCACATATGTTAGATTAATTCGAGATGGAGACTTTAAAAATACAAAAAAGTAAAGACTTTCAAAAACAAAATATTATGAAAGTTCATACCTCTATTATTCTCATTGTACCTTAATATATGATACCTTGATGAAAAAATAAAACTTCTGTACGTTACTTTTATTAAATTTTAAAATTTCGATCTGAGAGTAATAAAGGTACGATCATAAAAATAAGTATTATAAAAAATTATTATAATTTAAACTGAATAAGTATATAATAAACAACAATAATAAATTGTGAAATATGAACCCCATAGGTAAAATATTTAAACGCCAAGAGTCATCTACTGAAACAAACACAGAAACATAAAACTAAATAGGAAGCAAGTAGGCCCCAGAACGAAAACTTGAAGTAAGGCAGGTGAATAAGAAAACAAACAAATAAAGACAACAATCACGAAACCAATAAATACAAGAATATAAAACCGAACGTCGCTGTTTTAAACCCACTCAAATATTTAAATATGCATTGTTAAAATAAAGAAGAATACGTATTAAACTCGATATTAGCGAATTTAAATAAAGAAAAAGTCTTTTTAAAAACAGACTAAAAATCTTAAATTTTCAATAATTTTAACAAATTTTTATTATGCGAAAATACAATAGAAAAAATAGAAAAGAAAGGAATTCTAAAAAACACAGACAAGATGAAATAATAAAAGAATCAAATCACATAAAAGAAAATTTTATCAAAATAATTTCAGATGCGAAATTTAATTTATAAGAGGAAAAACGTAAAAGAAGACGCGGACATTTAATGAAGAAATACACCCCCATCTTTAATAAAGAGATTGTTTTAAAGAAGTACTTTTAAGGAAAAAGACTCTGACAATTTTATTGAATATTTGGAGAGTAAAAAAGAATATACAAAATTAAAAGAGGCAAAACCTAAAACGTTTTATGAAAAGAAATTATATTTATAAAAAAAGCAATTTGTAAAGAATTAAGATTTATATGGAAAATAAAAACAAAAGTAAAGAAGACGTTCTTTACTTTGGTTTTTTATGTTTTTGTTCGATTAAAGGGAAACAAGACACAGTAATAAAATAGGAAACACCTTACGGCTTTTCTTAAGATTTTTTAACATAATTCTCGTGAATGTTTTTATTAATTGAAATTGATGAGTTTTTCTCTTATTGTTATAAACTATTAATTATTTTAGATAATTTCTTTATGCAAAACTTAATGGTTAAAAAACTTTTTAATTTGTTAAATTTTTTTTCTGAGAAGTTTAATAAAGAAAATATAATATTTTTTTAACAAAGATCAAAGAGTTTTTTAAAAAAAATTAAAGAAAATTATGTTAAGCTTTTAATTCATAGAAGAATATAAAAAATTAGAGAATCTTAACTGTAAAATTATTTAAAAAACGAAAAATTTTTTGAATCTAAAAATAAAAAAAGCTTTGTCTCTTTTAAATAAGAGTTTTTTAAAGAACAGGTTCAGAAAGAATTAATTGTTTTTATAAAATACCTGACGCCAGCAACTTGTTATTTGGAAAAAATAAATAGGTTGGAAAATAAAATCGAGAAAATATAAGGTATTTTAAAAACATTTAATGAGAGTGGATTACAATTTTATAAAAGAATTTAAAAACAAGATTTTAAAAGAAGAAATTCGGTGTTTCGCAGATTTAAATGTTGTCGGTGGAAAAGATAAAAAAGTCTTGATGTTGGTGGTTAAGTTGAAGAATAGAATTTCAAGTTTTTTTTCAAAACTGGTTTTAGTTAAAAAAAAAGTTTTTTTTGAAGAACAATATGCTTAGGTTTTTTTTACAGAAATATGCTGGGAAATTTAAGCCGGTTGATGTTGAACAAAACAAAATCAGAAATTAATAGAAAAAAAAAGTTTGAGTTTCTTATTATCTGATATCTTAAAGATATATTTGTTGTGCCATTTAGTGTATCTTATAGTTTTTTTAAAACGCGAATTAAAATAATATTTTGTCTAGATTTTTAATTTTTCTGAGTGTTCAAATTTTAGCATTTCTTTAAAAAAAAAAACTTTTTTTATTTGGTTTGATTTGAGCCAATTAAATTGTTTTATTTTCATTTAATTTGCGTTTTTTTTCATTTAATTTATCTTTTTCTGTTTTATAGTAAAAAATTTAGTTAAATTAATTAAATACACAAACAAAGCACAAGATTGAAAAGTGAAAGTTTTTATTTCATAAGCGACAGGTGAATAAAACCTTTTTTGTTTGTTTGTTTAAATGCAATGAAATATTTACAAGAAACAAAAAACTCAAATTAAAAATAAAAAAAAGTTACCTAAAGAAAAAAAGCTACTAATTAGTAGAGAGATTTTATTAAATGTTTTTTTTCTTTATTAACTATATAAATTAGAAATATAAAGACACTAATACATGCCAGGTTTGCTCTAAAATATAAATTATTTTTGTTTTATTTACAATAAATTTCAAAAATGTGATAATCCAGCCATATTCTTTTGAATAAACCTAATACATAACTTTTATAACTTAAAGGGAAAAAAAAGTTTTTATGTTAAAAAAAGACGTTTCTATAGAGGGAGATCTAGTAATATATAACAAATGTATATGATTTTAAGATGGCACACTTTCTTTGACATTTAAAAAGACTAAACAAACTAAAAAAAGCATTTATGTTATCTATAAAAAACGGTGTTGTTTTACATCAAAATCTTAGGAAAAAAAATATTTAAAATTGTTAGAGTTATATTCGATAAAAAATAATGTCTTTTAGATACACCAGTATTATTAATTTTTCTTTTTTCGTTAATTTCTCGTCGATTATCGAAAAATTTCTCTCAAAATAATTTGAAGTTCTTATATTAGAGTCCATCATCATACGCATTAAGCGATTTGGTCCGATTGATAAGCTTCTATGTGTTTATAAACTCCTCGACATTACACTTCTGGTTCAAATATTATGTATTTATGATTTATCACCAAAAAGATTAAATCTTGACATAATTTTGCTCGCAACCGCGACTTTAAAAAAACATTCTTCGTTTTATTTTCTTATATTACGAAGATAAACGCAGTTTTTAATAATATAAATTAAATTGCTATACAACCTTGGGCTTTAATCGAAAGCTTTGCTTTTTGAACAGTTGTTATTCAGCTTCAAACAATAACTAAGTTTTTTAAATTCGTAAAGAATCGAAATAATAATCTAAAAATAAAAGCCAGCTTCTCGAGTGCCTAATTTTTGACTAGGAGGTGTTGAGTTTGAAAGTAAGTTCGTGTTTATTTCATTAGATTACAAGAAAAAAGATTTAAAAAACGACATTAAGAAGTGTAAGTTTTTAAAAGTTTTTTTTCAGTCCTTACTAACAATTATGAAACGTTTATGAGCAATAAATGTTATATAGCGAAGTCTAAGGTTGTTTTTTTAACTTTTATTCCCGCGGTAAGAGTTTAGATCAGCTATGTATTCTAAAAATTCGAAATGATATATACACAACCCATGATCTTTAATGGCATCTAATATAATGTTTTTTGTCAGAAACATCAAAAAGCTGATATATATTTGTACAATAAAACAGATAATTTTTTTTTTGATTAGATAAGATTCTTTTTTTTTCAGATGAAAATATTTTTCTATTAAAATGCTCTGTTACATTAACTATTAAAAAACAATATGCTCGTTATTTTTTTTTTGTTTTTTAATTTTAAATGAGTAGTGTATTAACAACTTTTGTACAAATATTATTTTAGAAAATAAATATAAAAGTTTCATCAAAAAAGGTTCTTACGTTGGCTGGCATAGCTTATGTAAAGTTTTATTTACAAAAAAAAACTTTTATTGTAATATTCGTAAACAATCTGTTTTCTCGTTGAGATGCGTTTTCTTTAAGGCATGATGATATAGAAACGATTTTAAGAATATTTTTTTTGCAATTTTATTATAATATGGACCAGGTAACAGGACTATTTGTTATCAAATACCATTGATTAAAAAGCAATTTTTTTTAATAAAGAGACTTATGTTTTAATAGTGTGTTTTTTATGTATTTGTCATATTTTATTTTCAAAAATGTTTGATACTTTTATAGTGTACATTATTTAATAAAATTGAATTTGATAAAGTTGTTAGTGGGTTTTGCAAAAAAAAAAGAAACATTAATATTTCAAAAACACCCTCTATAAAACACAAATAAAGCAACGAGAAATCTCTAATAATCATTAACCGAAACTCATTAATAAAAAATACAAAAAGAACGTAAGAAAAGAATTTCAAAAACATTATTTCTTAATGAAAAAGACATGTTATGGGTTGTGTAGGCGCAGATGAAAAAACATCTATGTGAAAACACTCTTAACTCAAGGGTACTAAAAAAAACTACTTGTTTGGAGTAAACGTTGAGAAAATTGTTTTTTTAAATATTCTGTTGTGTCATTTAAATAGTTTTTTAAATATACGCATTCTACTCCAATATATTGTTGAAAAACTTTTAAATAGATATACTATATTAAAATTATCCCGCAAACAGAAAACTAACATCTCCCTACAAACTTTACTTCGCCATATAATTTTGTTTTTTTTTCTAAACACGTTATCATACAAACACAAAAATTTACAAAAACTTAAGCCATTAACGAGTGCCTATAATTTGTTTTTGAACAATCAAAGAACAACTTTTTTTAAAAAGATTTTTTAAGTTTGAACGGTAAAATAGTCAAAACAAAAAAAATTAATTTTTTTCCACCCGCTTCTATTGCGAGCTTTTTAAAGAAAAAGTAAAAAGAACAATAGCGAGGTGGCCGATAGTAAAACGAAAAACAGGAGTATAATTTGCCATATTTTAAAAAATGTTTTGTCAGATGACTTCAATAAAATCTCTCTTTCGCAGTATTTCTAAGTTAAGCCTATAATTCAAAAAACAATAGCTAATCACATACTATACCTTAGAGGATTAATCTTTTCAAACAAAATCGAAACAGTGTATTTAGGTTGTCCGCTAATAGCTTAATTGTTATGTGTACAAGGATACTATACGGTGAATAAATGAGAGTGGGATTAAACAAACATAGTAAAAAACGCTTAAGAGCATCATAGAACTCAATGACAATAGAGTACAAGAAAAAAATTCGGTTTTTTACTTAGTTTGTATCAAAAGTCTGTGTTTTCTTCTATGAGACAAAGACCTATAATATAAAGAACAATAGTAACAAATAAAGAAAAAATATACTCAAAAATGGCTGTCGATAAAACATATGCAGATATTGAATAATAGTTATTTGAGACTTTCTTAATTATAAGATTAAAAGCTCTTGAAAATATACTACACCCAGCCATGCTGTTTCGCATAAAAGAGTTAACATTATAAAAAATACCAAAAAAGACACCCGTGCTGTACTCATCACAAATAAGTCTATCATTTTTAGTTACAATTTTCTGGTGTTTTGTCAACCCAAAGGTAATATTTTATACTCTAAGGATTCGATAAAGCGTGAAAATATCAATACTATAACAGCAGCTGATGCGAGTTTTTGTAAGCAGCGAACTGTCTCGAAATTATAATTAAGGCGGAACTATATAAATGATCTTTCTTGTAGAGTTAAAACAATTAAAAAAAATTTTTTTGTCTGAGATATTGCATTTTTTCTCAAATATGAAAGTTTGTTCGGCTGCACCCTTTTTATTGTATATAATTTCGTTTTTTAAACCGACCAAGATACTGATTGTTGATAAAATATTTTTAAAAAACAAACACACAGCAGTTAAACTGGTCGGTATTGCTATAATCATACCAAAGTAAATTAATATATTCGATCAAATCGTCAAGTGTTTCTCAAAAAAGACCTTTGTTCTTTTCTAAATAATAAAATGCTCGCAATAGGCCAGTATAATGCCGAACGCTCATGCACGCTTAGAACAGCAGCTTTTTTGAAAGACCTCATCAGATTCATTGTATTAATTGAATTATAAATATACTAATTCTGAAAGAAGGTTTTCAATAAACAATATCGCAGAAACAGAAAACAACTCAACCCCCAATTCAACTCGTTTACGTCGCTTTTCGAATAATTTGGATTACATATGTCATATTCTCTTATTTTTAATTTCGCAAGCGTTCGTTTTGTTAACAAAATATTGATTTGTTCCTGAGAAGACTCATTAGAATATGTTGACATTTTACAGCTGTAATCGAAATTAAAATATTCATAAACAATTAATTCTTACCTAAAATAATGATGTAGATAAACAAACACTGTGCGCATATCCAAGGCTTCTGAAGATATTTTTTATCGTTTAGTTTCAAATTTTTGCTCTATAATCAACACTTTTTTTCTTCAACAAAGTCGTTTTTCCAGACTACTCGCTCCTAATATTTTTATTACTTTATTCTTTGAAGTGTTTGTAGTTATATTAACTAAGATTCTGTGTGTTTTAACTTGCTATTTAATGTTTGAAAAATTGAACATAAGTCGAAGAAAAAACTGGCCTTTGTTTGTAAGAAGTTCCTTGAAATTAAAGGAGATATAGAAACATTCGTGATTATATATGTCTTATTAAAGTACAAATAATGGATTTTTTATAAAGCTTTTTTATATATAAGGTTTCCCCATCAATAGTGCCGATTTCCTTATCAATAGTGCCAATGCTGTCAATTTCCCTATCAATAGTGCCAATTTCCCTATCAATAGTGCCATTAAATTAAAATTCATGTTTTTATATATATTTTCCCTATCAATAGTGCCAAATTG
>SBJP01000285.1:0-18859 GCA_014805705.1 Cucumispora dikerogammari | reverse complement strand
CGTCACGCCAGCCTCTTATATCAAAAAAGCTAACCATTATTGTTTTCTATTTAAATAATATAGGACATTTCGTCACGCGGGGCATTTCGTCACGCCACACTTTCGCAACTGGAAACAAAGCACAATATTTTACACTTTATTCAAATGAGATTAGTTGACACGTGTTTTTTCAGAAACTGATTGTTGAATATTAATGAAGAAATAAAATTAAGTAAAATAAAAACACCTTGCTTATCGATAACTGACCAGCTCAAATAACCAGTACAATAACATAGAAATTATGTTTTTCCGAAGAAAATAATAAAAGCTTTTCAGCCAGTATATAAAAGAAAAACCGTAATTTTAAGTTGTGCTTCAATAAATATAGGTTTTCAAATTTTTTAGAGCGGTTGAAAAAAAAGCAGCCTTGCTTACAGATATATAAAAAAAATAAGTGTTAAATTTATAATTTTTTACCAAGTAGGGGCAAAGAATAATAGTATATAATAAATCTCAGAGAATAATAAAGAATGTTTTAAATACTTATGTTCTCCAAAGTGTCAATAAAAAGATGAAATTCAATTTTTTTCTTTTCAGTTGAAAATCTGGTTGAGTCTTATGAAGAATTAAAGCATAAGGCAAAAAATTGAATATAGAAGTCCATATGTGTGAAAATAAAATCAATTGATTAAATTACAGGAAAAATAATGAAAAACTACTTTACGACGAACATAATGAATCGGTAAAATACTTAAAATATTTTAGATAGTGGAAAAAAACAATAGACTCTGAAACAGTTACGATAATGAAAGTTGAGATCGGGATCAATTAAAAAATCAAAAGAGTTGATAAGTAGAGGTAGAGACTAGACTATGAACGAACGCAAACTATGTTTCTGACTGTGATTCTTTATAAGAATATATGTTGGTGTGCACTACATAAAAAATTGATGAGTTTCAGAAAGAAGTCGGTAACCGGAAAGTCGCCAACTGACGAGTTTTTCATAAACATTGAAGTATAAAACAACTGAAATTTCTCTAATCAAAAATTGAAAAAAAGTCGTTAAAAATAATAACTCAATTTTTAATTATCGGCCGGATAAAAACATTTTCTTTTTGTTAGTTTTATCAACAGAACCATGAAACTCGGTTTTAAGGTCTATTTTTTTGTTTTTAACGCAAAAATAAAGCTTAAGAGTGGGTGGCGTTATGAACGGTACTAAATTTCCATTTGTCCTATGTTATTTGTATAGAAAATTATTTTTTGATCAAAATTTAATAAATAAGCCTCGCGTTATGTTTGGTGCTATATTAAATTTATATAATTATAGTGAAAAGAAATAATTTTTAATATAAGACGAAACATAACGGTCTAAGCTGTTATGGTTCGTCCTATATATAAATGCAAAAATTTTATCATTTTTTTATCGATTTAATATAGGACCAATTATAACGCGAGACTCCTATATTAAATTTTGATCAAAAAATAATCTTCTATACAAATAATATAAAACAAATGGAAATTTAGTACTGTACATAACAAACAAACATATTCTTTTAAACCCAGTCATTGTGTTTGCTTTTAAAACTCAAGCAAGTCTCTTATATTTCAATAGTATATTCAAAGCTCTATTTTTTTACGTTTTTTCTGCCCGTGATTATCTTGCGTATAATGTCGAAACCACATTTATCGATTAATGAGACAGATCGTATTTATGTTTAATATGCTTGATGATTATCTCTTGTCACTATTCGTAGAATATCATGACAATTTGACGCAAGAGCAATTTTATTTCTCTAGAAAAAATGTAATATCGGACAGACTTTTAAAATGTTTAAATTTATAAGATTAACAATCTCAAATAACACAATAGTTTTTAATAATAACGAAACGAAATTTTTTTTTCGACGAATTTTATAATTTACTGATTATTTGAAAAGACCTGAATCTACGCAAAATTAGAATATGTTCTTGAGTTTTTGATTTTGTTATAAAAAGGCGGGTTTGTTTTTATGGTTTTTTAGAAATAGTATAAGTTTGTCGTCTTACCCCCCCTAGTAAATCTTTATCAAAAATTTAAAACAAAAAAATTTATTCGTTTTTAATGTTTAATAAAAAAAAGTTGAGTGCAAACTAGGATTTTTCGTTCGTAATATTCTTTTCTTTATTTTAATTCCTAACCCGAACCGCCGAAATCTTATTTTTAAATATTAAAATAAAGTTCTACTTTTAGTCGATGTTTTAGAAGTTGACACTTTTCTTTTCGAGTTAACAAAACATCATTCGTCGTACTGATACAAATTCTAATTTAATTATATTCATGAAATCAAGGCCTGCTACACCTTAACATTCAATATTATAGATTGTTTAATTTGAACTTTTTAAATTGAAATTCTTGTAAATTCGTCTATCCAGAGGTTTTTACCAAAACCATACATACCACTTCTAAACATTTGTTTATAGTCTACAACACGAACAGGGCTGGTTGAAAAGTTTACTCACCAATGTAGTAATCGAAATATAAGGTTTTATACTTCAAACGATTTTCGATTCAGAACTAATATATTATGTTTGGTGTTTCTAAAGTAAATAAAACTCGTTTCATAAGCTTTCCTATTATTTTAGTTTCGAAAAAGTACTTTCTTGAAAAAGTATCTCTACTGCGAAAAACTAATTTTATTTGATAACTCTATATAATGGACACGTGTGTTATTCTGAAAACTTTTCTTAATTTTTTATATGTGCTGGTGTATGCAGTATAAAATATAAACATTAAAAGCAGCGGTTTATAATTAAACATTCTTGGGTTTTCGTGTTATACTATTGTTTCGAAATCTGTAAAGCTAAACTTTGACATGCGATTTCCGATATAAAAATGATTATTTATCATTTGTTTAATACTAACTATTCTTTCAGTCGGATATAGAAGTGTACGTTCTTTTCTTATAAAAAGACACGTCAAAAAATAAAACAAATTCATAGAGTTTTTTTATTTAACACGATCATTTAACATGAGTGTAAATTTTTTTTTCATACCGACAATTTTATCTCTAGATAAAATATGAAGAAACCTATTATATAATATTTTTTATGTTTTTAAAGCCGTAAACACACGTATGGGGGTGTGTATTGGTGTCGTTTAGCACACGGAATCGAATAAAAATAAGATATCTAACGAATTTAATAGAAATACAAACTATTAAAAAAAAGAACCAAAAGTGCAGGTTGTTTTTTTTGCTTCAAACAACGTGACATGATAAACAAAAAAGTTTGAGCCATAAATTCCCAATTAAAAAAGGTTTGGGTGGGTTTTTATCTGAAAGTTTCTACTTAACTAATTTATAAAGGTATTTCTATATTTAGGGTTATAGTTGGAAAAGTGTTAAAGTCTCAAGATTTTGTCTCGTTTGGAGGTAAAAATTTAACACTAAAATTTAAGCAAATAAAAAACCGCTTTTCTAAACCTAAAGTGCATGAACAAGTTTATATTTTCATATGTTTTGCATTGGTTTTTTTTCACCTTTCAGTGCTTTAAATTAAATATTGTTCAAAAATAACAATATTTTTGTTTTTTAAAACTCGAGTTTTCGTAATTGTAAAAATATTTTAACTAATTGAACTTTTTTATAAAACATCAATAGTGTATACGATTGAAAAGAAAACGTTGCAAATATTTAACGAAAATTTTTGTTTTTACTTAACGACTTTAAAATTAATTTTAAAAAACTCACAGGGTAATTTTATTATTTTTTCCTTAATCCACTCTGTATTTTGATTGCTGTCTGCGAAAATAATAAGAACCAGATTTTTATATTCGTCAGTACATATTTGTACTTTATATTTAATATTATTTTCATAAATAATAAATTCCAACTCAATTTGTGAATTACGCTCCTCTACATTATATGCTTCCCAAAGAGATAATATGTTATTGAAAGTCAATCCTTTATTCATGTAAAGTGATATCTCATATTCCTTGAATTTTATATTGTACTCAGTATGAGATAAGACGGGGCTGTAGCAGTTAACAAACTTAGGGTCTAATATCAATCGAAGGTACTTCTGAGTCGAAGTCGATAATTGATATTTTGTGATACTTTTTTTGCCTTTTATAGATGAATTTGTGTTTACAGTATCGGAAGAAGGTGTAGGAAGCGCTCCTAGGTGCGTGTTTTGTGATAAAGTGTCGTTAATACTGCCGGGTTGTTTAGTAGAGGGTTTATTATACGCTGAAGTAGCTACTTTCGTAAGCGATTCAACGCCTTTCCCCCCCTCCGAGTCTGCCCGTAGCTTCAACGATTTACTTCCTATTTTTTCCTCCCCAGAATCAAGAGGATATCCACCCTCAGCACCAGTGTTAAATAACTCAGATCGTCTCCCTTCGTCATTATAAAGTTCAAGTATTTCATCTTTAAACTTATTTATTGTTTGTATAAATATGCCTTTAATACACAATGAAGGGCATTTAATGTCAGCGGGATCGTTTTCATAATCTGTCGCTGATAGTTTTATTGTATTATTATTATTTATAGTAGAAGACATACATGTACCTGATAATGTATTGTCGGATGCGACCGATTCTGTTTGTTTGTCACTATTAGTATCTGTAATAATATCAAACACAATACTTAACGAAACCATACTCATCACTTTAATTTTCAATCTATAAACACATAAACATACACTAGTTGGATTAGAATTTAATATAGTGTCGAATGTTAGACTTTTTATTTTTATTTTTCGAATTTTACTTATATTTTTATCTGATAAATTTGCAGTTGTCGATCTTCTCATATAAAACTCATCTGTTAAGTAAATTTCATCATTAAATGCATCATTTATTCTTTTATAAAAACCATTAATAAAGTAGTTTGTTACGTCTATTTCTTGATAGAAGAAGGTGGAATCGTGGTCGGGCATAGGCCGTTTTTTGTTAAAATATTTTTAAATACGAAAATATACACAAAATAGAAATAAAAATGCCATAAGAGACAGAAACAAAAAAAATATCATAAAAATAAAAAAATCACAGAGAAAAATATAAGTATAAAAAATAGAAAAAGTTTCCAAAAAATATATAATATAGAAAAAATTCTCAAAATATACAAAATAGAAAAAATTCTCAAAATATACAAAATAGGAAAAATGGCTAAAATATACAAAATAGGAAAAATGGCTAAAATATACAAAATAGGAAAAATGGCTAAAATATACAAAATAGGAAAAAACTGCTTGAATATTAAAACCAATAGGCTTCCTATAAAATATTCACGTAAATAAAAAACATCTGTATACAAAACAAAGGCCTCTGTGTGATTATATATAACAGTGTCTTGTATATTAAGCTCAGATATGTATATTTTTTCATTTAAGTAAATGAATGTTTTTTAAACGTCTTTATTTTGTATATTTTATGCATTTTTTTTATATTTTTTATATTTAGGGCATTTTTTCCTATTTTGTATATATATTTGTTACAATTGTTTTAAATTCTGAATAGCTTTCCAAAAAAGTATAATTTTTATTTATGTATTTTTTTATATAATTAATCATTTTAATAATAGTATAGTGAAATTATATTTTGTTGATAATGAAAATATTTTAAAATCTAAATATAAACAATTCCAATCAATAACCACATTAGGTGATAACTTATATATACTAAATATTTAAAATTTTATCGTTTTTTATGACCAAAACTTTTTTTTAAAAATTTCGAGGCATTCGATTTTTTTCTACAGATTAAAAAGCTGTCGATAAACCGTTCCAAACAATAACTTTAATAAAATGAAGACATATAATCACTCATACAGTTGTTTTCATTTTTTTAGAGTGCGGAAAAACTTAGAATGCTTAGAAAAAAAAAACAGTCATCAACGCAAACAACTAGTATAAACCAATGTGGCTTGAGTTAGCGTGCAGATAAAATTAATCAAACGTCTATTATATATTATTTTATTAGAGTTTTCTTTATAACGGGATATTAGACTCAAAAATATTGAGACTTTCGAGCGTGGCAGCATTTTATATTTCAATATATACTAAATATCAGAAAAAAACTTATATTCAAAGGGTTATTACAGAGTAATCATCCATATATTCTCTTCTTTGTATTTTTATAACCCCTTTGCTGTATTTATGTTTCTATTTTTACATTCATATAGTTTCCTCATTGTATTTTTATAGACGCTTTGTTGTATTTTTATAATTCTCTTATCTTATTTCTATGATATATGCGACCCGTTTGTATAAAACTACACTGTATCTTATATATACATATAGTATGTTTTTAAGTTACATGATATTATTATGGTATACTGGTATATAGACATAAAAAACAAACAGAGGGTCTACAAATCTGCGATAAAACAGACTACAGAAAAACAAAACGGGTGCCATAAAGCCTATATGTTTACTTTCTTTTAATATTATATAATACAAGAATCAACGATCATATTATGATACGAACAAAAATGATAAAAAACAAATATTTTTAATGTTACAAAAAAAAACTCGTATCATATCATTGACCAAAAAACACAAATTTTCTTTTGTAAATATATTTTTAGAAAATATTAAGTTTAAAAATAAAATTTTTGTTTTTTTAATAAGCAGTTGAAAAACGAACGATTTAAAACTTTACACTGTTTTATATTTTAGAAAGACGTCCAAAATTTTAAAAATAAAAATATTTCGACTTTTTCATATGATAATTCTTAATGATATATAGTTAATGTAAAATATATTAACACAGGGTTGGAAAATATTTTCAATATCAGACTAAATTGAAAAAATTTTTTTTAATCCGCGGTTTTAATAAAAATCAAGAGACTTCAAGAGACTTCTGATTTCTCAGTTTTTTAATATTTAGAACAGGAATAAAAATAAATAAAAATCAAATTTTATTATTCATAATGTTTTCAAAAAAAAACAATTGTTACGTTCTTGTTAATTATAAACAAAAAAAAATTGAACTTGGTCTCAAACATATTAAATCGCAATTCTAAAATATGAAAACTCTGTAACTTTGAGTTTTATATAATGTTTTTGAACTGAAAAATTAATTTATGTCTGTTATTCTTATAATAAATTTTAATTTCAGTCAATAAGCAACAATTTATTCTTTTATAGAGTTTTTCTTATCAATAAGCGTGATTTTTGCAATTAATAGAGAGATTTTAAAAATCACGCTATGGTATGGTACTTGTCTAGTATCCCCGCATTATAATTTTCATTAAGCAAACTCCACTATAATCTTAATTAAGTAAAAACCAAGACATTATACAGTAACTTTTAATTTTATTCTTTTAAAACGATATAAACATACGTATTCAAGTCGTTTATGTACTCAAAATCGAACTAAAACGAGCGAACAAGCGAATTTTATTGAAAAAAATAATAGAAAAAAACTAAAAGTGTATCGGCGCAACAGCAATAAATAAAACAAGATTTCTGGTTTTCAATTGCTAATCAATTTTGACTTTAGTAAATTTGTGACTTGGTTTTAATTAAACCTTTTTACTTAATTAAATTATAATAGAAATTTACTTAATTAAATTATAATGGGGGAGGTGGGGGGATACTAGGCAAGTGCCAAAACGAGTGCATACACGTAAAATTTTTTAATAGTCTATAAATTAGATAATTAAATGTCAAAAACATCACAACGTATATTTTAATTATCACATATTCAGTATATTTATTTCTGTTTATCGTATCATAAAAAAAGAACTGTCGGGGATTATCTAAGTTTTTTCATTTTTAAGAACTTAAAAAAAAACGAGTCTCTGTGTAGATAGACTTTAGGTTTTATAAAAAAGCAATATTTCTTTACTGTGTTACTGAACCACTTTATACGAACGTGTTTGGTATTTTCTAATAAGTATTTAATTTGAGATAAATGTTTATTTTTATGTCGGTTTCGAACATGATAGTTTTTCAAAATATATGTATTTTTATACAATATTGAGAACGTGCTATAATTAGATAGACTGTCCAGTTCAACTGAAAAATAATAAGAAAACGATTGTATATCTCATACTATAAAATAAAGCACATCGCTCATGTTTGCATCGTTCTTATAAGATTTATACTTTCGTTATTTGCCAGAATACATATTATTGTTTCTCTATTTTTTTGTTAATTACCTGATATAACGCTGTTTCTTAGATTTGCGCATATATTTTTCGAACCATTACCACCAATTATAGTCAAAGCCTTTCTCGATTAATAAATGTTACCAGTAGGTTTTGTCTCACCCTGTACTTTAAGTGAAATATACAAACTATAAAGAAAAATTTTGGCTTGAATATGCAAACATATATTGAACGAATTATAATAAAACATTACCAAAGTTTAATTTTTTTGTTTGGATTATACTATTTATATAAAATAAAAACAAAAAAATTCAATTGAAAAAACACTAACGAACGACTTTAGTGACAAAAAAAGACCATTTGTAAAGCAACCAAGGGTGTCCAAGCCGTGTTTTTGCTTTTTCGACTGAACAGAAAGGAAAAAAAAAGTAAAACACGTTTATTTAAAAATTTACTTTTTGTTTTTTAGTTACATTATTTTAAACGGTTTTCTATTATTTCAGTTATAATAAAAAATTTGTATAATTAAGTTATAAAAAATGCCGAAATAAATGGCGAAGGAAAGTCAAAACGAACAGTGAAATAAACAAGCGTCTGAGTGTCTGAAACAAAAAAAATCGAGTATTTATATATTTATTTAACTACATATACATATACTAAAATAATATAAAAAAAATAAGTATCTATAATAAATTTATCATAACTGTGACGCAATTTAAAAAAATATTTTTTTATGTAAAACCTTAATTTTCTCTGATTTTTTTAAAAACACTTATTAGTAAATTTTATTTTAAATATCATATAGCCACTAAAGATTGTTTTTATTTTAATAATTTGTTTCTTTATAAAAATAACAAAAGATCATAGATTTTTTTGTTGTGTTGTTTTACGTTCACAGTTTAAAAATCAAGGGTTTTTATTTTTAACACAAAGAAATATATCAACGAAAATACATACTACGTTATTAATTAAAAACAGGGTTTCGTGGATCTTTGACTTTTAAAAAAATTAGAAGTTTATGTTTTTAAAAAACTGATTAAAATGAAACGATAAAGACTTTTGGCCCCTTTATCAAAACGACACGTAACCAACTAATGTACCTATAAATAATCGGGTAAACTAAATATATTATTTTGTTAATCGAAAAAAAATGTGGCTCTTTCTTTATTGTATATTGCGTTACACTGTTTAATTCTCGACTATAAATCAATAAGGCCTAGAGAACGGAGCAGTTAAGAAACTATTTATTATATAAGAGCATTATTGAAAAAAAACATAAATTGAGAAAACATTTAATATTTTTCTGTCAGTTTTGAAGAGCCTTGAAGTACGCCCACGTTAACAAACTTAGCACTATACACTTAATGTAACAATGCGACTTTCATTATTAAACTTACACACGCCTATTAACTGATTTGCTTTTTCGATCATACCGTCTCTGAGCGAAATGACTATAAATTGACTAGTATTTTGTTTATTATTGCTGTTAATATCACTATTGGTATTAAATAAAAACTCGCTTATAACCCTAACGTTCCGATAATCTAAGGCCGCATCTATCTCATCTAAGATATAAACAGGGCTCGGACGACTTTTTTGGATTGCAAACAATAACGCCAAAGAAGTTAAGGTTTTTTCTCCACCAGATAAGTTCTTAACTGAGGTCCATGTTTTTCTTAGTGGCATAACTGAAAGACTTATACCGTCGAAAGGATCCAAATAATTTAATAATTCAATATCCGCATTTCCACCAAATGTCAATAATCTATAAATCGTTTTAAAACTTGCGCGTATAATATTGAATTCGGACATAAATAGTGTTTTACGAGATAAGCGTAAAATATCAATTAAATAATTTAAATCTTGAAGATCAGTTTGAAGCGTTTGATATTTGATTATTGTTTGTTTGAGATCGGATATAAGGTGTTTCGATTGGGAAAGGAACTTATAATCCGGGATTTTCATCCTGTATTTGATATTATTATTTTTTCCTTTTATGTTATTATTATCAGAGTCTACGTTATGTTTTTCTATTAAAAAAACCAATTCCGAAGATAAGGACTCTAGTATTTTTATACTGTCCTCTACATTTATATCTTCGTTGTTTGTATTTTCTTTATTATTTATATCATCAGGCTGTGTTTTACTGTCTATAGAATTTAGTGTATTAGTACACGCAGCGACAGGTGTTAAAAGGTTCGATCCTACAGCCATTTCGCTTGTTGAAACATCCAGGTTTTCTAGGTTTAACTCAAAATTCATAATATCTGACTCCACAGCACCTGATTCACAAAACAAATCGATAAATTTTAGTCCTTCACGCTCGAGTTCCTTTACTTTATTGTCTCTATCAAATTGTAAGTTGAATAGTTCAGTTAAATTTGATTTAAGTTTCCCGATTTTGTTTCTACATTCTTCAATTGTCAAAGAAATTTCAGATTCGGAAGCTATAAGAGTTTTAATATGAGACGCTATGCTTGTGTTTGTTGTTATAATTTCTGTATGCGAAGTGTTTATACCGTAAATGGACGCTGATTCCGTATTATTATCAATGTTACCAATACTTTTCGCTTCAGTTTCCATTTGTCTAGTAATATCTGCTCCGCCAACTACCCCGACATCTTTGGTTACCATCTTACACATATCTCTTAAGGCCTCCCACAATTCAATCACTTCCCGTCTTGACCTAACAACTATAGGACTCTCTCTATTAACACCATCCTTCAGTTTTAGTATCTCACTTTGCAGTTCGTATTTCTTCTTATTTGCTTTATCAAGGGGTGATTGATAAGTCGAAAGAGTTTGTCTATGTGAAGATAGTGTTGTTTTAAGCGAGTTTATTTGTATACGTGAATTTTCAATATTTGATGCCAAATTGTTTATTAGATCTTTAATATTGTCTGTATTAACTGTGTCAGGTATAACAACCTCAGTTATAATATCAGCATTAGTACTTAATAAATTCTTTACTTGATTTATACTTTCAGAGTTTTCAAGCAAACCCATAAGCCATCGCTCTATTTCCTTTAAACAAGAAAGTTTATGAGAAATGTCATTTATCTGTGATTGTAAGTTACTTATTGTGTCAATATTGGTATTTGTGACACTTACATCGTTTTTACTATCATTTATAGTGTCAGTTGCATCACGATTCACCCCCGTTAGACACCAACACCCTTCCAACCCACACACATCCTTTTTATAAGTACGTATACTTCCCTTTAAGTCCCTGTACATAACACCACTTTTTTCAATGACTAACCCTTCTATATTTACAGCCCTTTTACCTTTTGAAAAAGCGATTTCTTTTAAATGAGAATCAGGACAAAGAAAAGTTGTAAGGAAAGTGTTAAATATATTTTGGTATTTTGGAAGACAGTGTGTATATGCGGACAATGGATAAATCTTATTATTTTTACTATTATATGTTTTGTTGCTGTGTGTAGGTAAATGCTTACTTGTTATGTTGAAAAATTTAGTAGTGGTTGAGTTATTAGATGCGATATTGAGTATAAGTGGCTGAGTATCATAAGTGTTTCTATTTGACTCAAAAGAACGATAATTCTTCCCTTTTCCTCCAAAATTATTTGCTTCACAGTCATCAAGTACTAAAAACGTCGCACGGGAACCTATTTTTTTCAATACATCAACACACTTAAGGGCTACACTCTTACTATCCACTATTATATTACTTAATATTCCCCTACACGAGCTTATAAAAGCTTGTTTCAAAGCATCCGCTACTATTAACAGGTCTTTGACTCTACCGTGAACCCCCTTGATTGAATGTTTTGTGGTCAATGTATGTAATAAAGTGTCACTAGATATATTTTCTCTAAGAGTAGATAGTGTGGAATTGAGTTTTGAATGTGTTTGAGTTAACATAGCTATTTTTTCTGTTGTTATGTATATTATTTCTTTTATCGTCTTTATATCATTATATTTAATTAACGAATTTATATCATTATATTTAATCAACGAATTTATATCATTAGATTTAATTAACGAATTTATATCATTATATTTAATCAACGAATTTATACTTTCACAATATATATCATCAAACGTACCCTTGATTCTTTGTACAAACATATTTATAGTTAACTTATGATTTATATTAGTAATATTATCAAAAAACGACAAGAAAATATTTTCATTTTTTTCCAAAACACAATATATATTTTCCAACATGTCCATTAAACCAGTTAATTTGTTTATATGCTCAGTTTTATTTGATATTTGAGCCGATAATATTTTTATTTCTTTCTTTATTATGTCAGTCATATTTTTATTTTTTTCAGCCTTAGTATCTTTTTGATCCGTTAAAGACAAAATCATTTCATCCAGTGTCAATAATTCAGCTTCTTTATTTTTCAACTTATCTTTAAACATATTTTGATTATTTTTCATATTTGTTTCCATTTTTTGCAACTCTTTTTGTTTATTTATAACATTTGTATGAAGGCTGGTTATTTCCGTAATCAATTTGTTATATTTTATTATATTTTGTTTTATTTGTAAATCTATTTGTTGAGACTTATGTAAAGTTGATATTTCAAGTTTAATTTCTGTATTTTCCTTTTCTATTATTAATTTGGTTTCATTTATTTCCTTTTTTAATTTGGTCAGTTTTTTTTGATTCTGAACCTTAATTAGACTCTCACATTTCTGTTTTAATGATTTTAATTGCTTTAATTTCGTGATATACGTGCGGTAATCATTTAATAATTGTGTTTGGGAAACTAAGTAGGTTTCATATTTGTTAAACATCTCTACGTTATATAAGTGTGTAGGTTTAGATACTTCTAATTGTGTCGTAATATGATTGGATAAGTTTTTTAAATGATGAATGTGTTGGTTATAATGAAGGGTTCCTATAATTTGTTCAAAATATTCTAATAAGCCGTATGTGTGTGGTAAATCTGTTTGAGTAGAAAGTATTTTTTTTATTATATTTATTATATCTATGTTAGTTGGGATTGTGTTTGGGTTACAAGGTGTTTTAGATACTTGATTGGTTAAGGAAAGGCAAGCCTTCTGATCATCTGTGGTTGTGACAACGTGGCTAGGTTTTTTTCCATCATTTTCATTATTATCACTATCAACTAAAATGTCAGCAACATTATTTGTCAACATATCATAATTATCAGATCTAAACACGTTTTCACATTTCGGTTTCAACAGCCCAATATTTTCAATCTCGCCCTGTAAGATGAGGAAACGATTTGTTTTAGTATCAATTCCCAATAAACACAGAAACCTTGTCATATTTTTATTAGTTACAATATTGTTGTTTATAAAATATTGAGACTTCCCTGATTTATTAACTGTACGTTTTAACAATATTTTAACATTAACATTATTATTATACTTATTATTTTTATTATTCTTATTATTCTTATTATTCTTATTATTCTTATTATTCTTATTATTATCATTATTATTACTATTCTTATTATTTTTATTATTATTATATTGATCAGGTTCACTGTCTATCAAGGTTATCGGTGCACATTCCAATAACAATTCCAACAGCGTTTCAGACACATACCCAGTCATTACCATTTCAACATACGCATTACCTATACTACACCCATCATTTACTAAATTTCCAATAGTTAAATGTCTCATTTTCCTTGCTGTATAGCCAAATAAGAACTGTATTCCATCAATAATATTTGATTTTCCGCTTCCATTCGGCCCTACAATTACATTAAACTGTTTATCTAAACACGGTATTTTATGTAAACCCTTATAAGATTTGAAATTATAGAAAGTAATTTCAGAAATTATTATTTTTGGATGTATAATGGAAGATGAAGATTTTGTTTGAAGTATAATTGTATTGGCTAATTGTCTAATCATAGATATTTTATTTTTATCTTGATTTATACATTTTATATTTGTATTTACTTTTAGATCGGTGTGTGTATTTGCCATTAAATCAATGTGTGTATTATGATTCGTGGTTAATGTTTGTGGTATATTTGTTATTTTAGTTGGTGAGTTTATTTTAGTTAATGAGTTAATTTTACTTGGTGAGTTTATTTTAGTTGGTGAGTTAATTTTACTTGGTGAGTTTATTTTAACTAAGTCTGTTTGCTGTAAAACCTGTTTTGTTTTATTACATCTCTTATTTAAGTTTATTGATTTACTATGTTTTCTTTTTTTGTTGATTGTCATGGTTTTTTTTTCTAGTTTTTTTTTAATTTAGTATATTATTACAATTATAGTAATTTTTTATAAATAAATTACAAATATTAAATATTAAAACTTAGCTAAACAAAAATATATAATAATCAAAAAATATATAATAATAATCAAAATATATATAATAATCAAAAAATATATAATAATCAAAAAATATATAATAATCAAAAAATATATAATAATCAAAAAATAATATAGATTCAAAAAAAAAATCTTAAGCAAACCAAAAACAGAATTTATTGACTTTATTTATAAGCTTAAAAGAATCTATTAAAATAATATATAATATATTTAATATAATATATAATATAAAAACATACACTAACCTCCTTTCAGCTGATAAAGCTCCCCTTTCACTTATACCTGCTAGCGCAGATATAAGTGAAAGAGTCGACTTATCAGCTTTCAGTCGCGCAGACATTAATTGATAAATCAGATAATAAATATTTATAACATAACAAAATCAACATCATCATTTTCTATATCCGTCTCAACATTATAATTAAATAAATAATAATTAAGGTTACCTGTGCCAGCAAATACTTGAAACTCATCAAACATCTCTCTATTATTATTGATATTTAACATATTAAACATTTCACAGCCTAATTTATTTGCTATTGCAAACAAATCATATAATATACTTTTACATTTAGAATAATATAAATACAGGTAAGCGTTTTTTGAAACGTTTATTATTTCAGGGTTCGCTGTTAAATATGTAGAATTAATAATATGATTTTCACAATCAATAACATTTGTAGTTGAAATAATAAAAAAACTTCCAAACTCGACAATAACATTGTTTTGTATAAAAACTATTGAATAAACAGAATCTTTTACTGTTTTATATTTTTCATAAAAAGTATCTATGTCTATAAAACTTTCAAACACTTTTGATTTCCGTGTCCTTAATAGTTGAATTACTTTAGGGGTATCTTTATACATAAATAATCTAACACCGCTTCTTGTTTGTAAAATCGGTGTGTTTGGTAAAATTTTATGAAAATATTGCGCTTTAATTAAATTAAAATTTTTAGGTAAATTAATACTTCCAGTGAAAATTCCACTAAAAATTAGGTTTACATTTGATATGGCGCGTGCGTAAGTTATTAATAAAGGGGCTAAGTTTTTATTTCTATGTTTTGAATGCAAACAAAGGAAATTTATAGAAGCGAAGTTTGAAACCTTAGAGTTTATACTTAAGTTTATGAATTTAACGTGAATAAAACCCACTAATTTAAGGTTATGACATTCATTATTTTTTATATTAGAATTATTATGTAAGGTTTCTGTATTATATTTACTTTCTATATTATTGTTACCTTGTTGACTTTCATTATTTTTTATATTAGAATTATTATGTAAGGTTTCTGTATTATATTTACTTTCTATATTATTGTTACCTTGATGTATTGTAACTGTTTCTGTGTTTATTATGGTTGACTGTATATCGACCTTAGTTGTTTCCAGTAATCCCTTAATAGCTATTTGATCTTCCGTTAATAAATCTATTTTACTTACACTAAGATCTTCATATAAACAAACACGAAAACCATTTCGTAACTCATTATATAACAACTCCGCTGGATAAATTAATCTATACATACCATTAGAAATATAATGTGTATTTAATAAACGTATTATTTCTGGAATTTCAGAAATAGGAGCTTCTTTTATTTTATATCCAACTGGGATTATTATGGTTTCCGTAGTAACCGGTTTCATAAAAGTTGTTGGGGATGACCAAAAGCTCATGTTATTTTTTAATGAAAGTTTTTTTTATTATATTATTGAATTTTTATTTTTTTGTTTTTTTCTTTCAAAATATTAATTTTGATAAAATTTTTTTTTTCATTTTTTTTTGATTTTTATTATTACAGCTTTATGCATTAATATTTGCAAAATTATCCATTAATATATGCAAAATTATCCATTAATATATGCAAAATTATCCATTAATATATGCAAAATTATTCATAAATATATACAAGGATTTTCATTAATAAAAACCAATTGTTTCTTAGATCATATTTGTAACGTTTATTAGCTTATGCAGAAATATCAAAAATTCGCAAACTTATTAAGATTATTACAATGTTGTTCTGTGGAAGTTTTTTTAATATAAAAAACGATATGCAGTGCAAAAAACATATAACAAGGCCAATCTAAACGATAAGCATCATAGAAACAAAAAAAGTAAAATAAGCAAATTTTTAATTATAAAAAAGACTGTCTGGCCAACCCCCTTTCAATATATCGCCGCATGTTTCAAAAACAGCCTAAAAAAACAATGTTCTCAGTGTTTAAAATATTATTTATACGTGTTTTTAACTCATTTCTATTAGTAAACCTTTGATCATTTAAGGCCAGTTTCGCTTTAAATTGGCTAAAGTACTCTTCTATCGGGTTTAATTGTGGATAATACGCTAGAAGAAACTGGTGATTGATGTTATTGGACTCTAGTTCGGCAATCACATCTCTTCTATGATGAAAACTACAGTTATTCATTATAAGTATATCGTCTAGATTGTTTTCAAAGTGTGGTTTCAATTTGTTTCTAATAAACTCAATAAAAGCATTCTCTTCAAAAGCACCGTCTTTTATTTCGTATGTAATTATTCCTGAGTCTTTAATAACAACTAAAGAGCTAATATTCTGGTCTCGATTTTCTTTAACTACTTTTATGGCTTTCGCGTTTTTTGGCGAGTATCCATAGTTTTTACTATGATGCAAGTTAACCCCAGTCTCGTCGAGAAATACGAACTTGTTATCAGAAATATGATTTATGGCACTGCAGTATTCTTGTCGTCTGTTAATTGTTTTTGTTGAATTTCTTTCCTCTGGTATTTTAACCAGCCTCTTTCTGGTGTGTTCATTTGTTTCAATACACGAGAAACGCTACTTTGGCTTCTAATTATGTTTAATCTCTCTAATTCTATCCGCAACTCTGTTTGTGTATAGGAACAGTCTCTTTGAAGAGCGTTTACTATCTTTATTTTTACAGTTTCATATGACCCAGATTTTCTATCTTTTGCCACGGATATAATATCCTGGTTACTTTTATCTTCGGAAATTTTAGCTATTAAATTATATGCCGTTCTTAAAGCTATGTTTTCTCGCTTGAATTTTCTTTAGTAGTACGGCCTCTCTCTAGGGATCGCCTAATACTGTTTAACATTTTTATATTAACTGTTTTTCTGATACTTCTTTCTTGTGTGTTCTCGTTAGTGTTCTCCTTTATGTATCTTTTACGGGCTGAGTTTTATAATCTTAATATGTGTTATTTATTAACTTTTTAAAGAAAATTTTATATATGATTTCTGACGCATTATACAAAAATAGAAATTTTGAACACATCAACGGTCTTTTGTATATATAACTAGATGCTTTATCATGTAATAGCTAATATAGTAATAAAATCGTTCGATGCAAACATTTAATATACTGTGGAGGATTTCTATATTTATAGCTTATATATTAATTACGATTTTAATGAATAATTTTGCATATATTAATGAATAATTTTGCATATATTAATGGATAATTTTGCATATATTAATGAATAATTTTGCATATATTGATGGATAATTTTGCATATATTAATGAATAATTTTGCATATATTAATGGATAATTTTGCATATATTAATGGATAATTTTGCATATATTAACGGATAATTTTACATATATTAATGCATAAAGCTGTAAATAAACTCGATTCTCGCGCAAAGTTATTCAATTTTACATGGATAACAGTTTATTAAATAAGAGCTGGAGATGTTCTTTTTGTAGAAAACCGATAGCTTCGACTTCTCATCATCGGTAAAATGGAACGATCTGAGTTTTCTGGAAGTTGAAATGCAGGAAACATAAGAAATCTGTTAGAAGTGTTTTTTTTTTACGTGGTTTGAAGTTGTTACTTTTTAAGATTATTATGATTATGTATGAATGAAGCAAGTAGACCATAATAAAAAGAATAAAACATGAATATAATGTTGAATGGAAAGCTATAAATGCAGTCATTTTAGTTATTAAGAGAGTTATTATGCCTAAAAAATTGAAAAGATCGAGGGAATAGGAGAGATCGTTGATGTAGACGAGACAGCTTTGAGCAAGAGAAAAGATAATGAAAGTTGTGATGGGAAGACTTTATGGTGTGTAGGTGGTGTTTCTAAAGAAACGAAAAAAATATTTGTTGATCTCACTATACACAGATATATGATAAATCTTGACAATAGACTTGCCAAGCAGGCCAAATTAGACACCAATATTTACAGATCATTAGAAGGGCTATTTAAATCTCTTTAATATCGGTTATTTACATGAAAGAAAAAATCATTCAAGTGTAGTATTTTAATTTGTTGACTATTTTAATTTGCATATAACTTTTAAATAGAAAATAATTTTTGTTCATTTTTTTACTTAAGTAGCCTCGTATTTTAATTTGCGTATAACTTTTTTTAAATGAGTACACTTAAAATTTATGTTTTTTTATTATACGCAAATTAAAATAGAGATGATCTATTTTGATTTGCGTATAATAAAAAATAATAGAAAAAGACTCTTAATTTAT
>SBJP01000284.1:0-13766 GCA_014805705.1 Cucumispora dikerogammari | reverse complement strand
AACATGATCATAAAATTGAACATTATATGATACATTAAAATTTATAATTTTGTTCTGGGATAAAATAACGTGAATACTATTATCAACTGCTTCAAAAAAACATTAAACGATTTTATGTCAAAGAAATTATGTAACGAGAATCAAAACTTTTTTTAAACTGATACTCGTAACCTGAATGAGTTTGATTCAAAAAGTGACGATGCCTTTCAAAAGAATATAAATTTAATCATAGATGAATACGAAATACAACTTTTTTAACGATGAACAAGATGTTGAAATTGCATAATAAATGTTTTCTTCAAGGGTTTAAACCTCACTTTTTGAGACTAAACAAACACTTCAGGTTGTTGAAGAGTATTTTACTGCCACCTTACTCTCTAGGTTAAACAAAATTGTTGATATTTAAAAAATGCTGCATAAAAAACGAAAAACAAAGTAACAATATAAAGCAATATTTAATTAAAAGACGGGTTTAACCTATATTTATGTTCGCAATTGTTTAATTCCATACACTTTCGTTTTTTTTGTTTTTCTTGTTCGCAATATCAGACATTTACTATAATTTAAGAATGAAATGTTTTAACGGTTTTATCGTTATATATTTTCTATGTTTTTTTATATAGAAAATTAAAAATATTATCAAATTTTTATAAAAGATATTTTAATGTCAGTCTCTTTAAAAGAAAATTTAATTAAAATCCGATCTTTTATTATAGAAAACATTTTTGCACAACATCATTTTAACGTTAAAAACATAGGCTTGTTTTTCTTATTAATAAATAGTTTTCACGTGAGAGATATAAAAATTCAGCTAAAATTCAAAAAACTAGTAAACAAACAGATCGTTGTTTCTAGAGAACATCACATAAAAAACACCTTTTTTGTTGAAAAAATCAAATGTTAGTTGTTATTTATTGGTTAAAATATAATCATCCTTTCTATTATAATACTGACGATTGATAAGTACTTTAACACTTTTTTTCAGTAAAAATGAAAAAATTATTAATTAGCTTCATATCGGAAAAAAAACGTTTCTGCGACTGCACGTATATAAAAACAGGGGCCACATTCAATGGCTTCTTATTCTTTAATTATTCTTCGTATCTCTCGTTATTGCAGAGCTCAATCGACTGAGAGAGTTTTTTTTCATCAATGTTTAAGCCATTTGATCGTTATATAATATTGACAATATAAACAGATCGAAACATCGATATAAGAAGTAAAGTCACAAGAAATTTCAGTTTTCACTCTTATTTTTTATTGTCGAAGTTTATAATTTTAATTGTCTATATGTTTTTTATCTTTTAAACTTTTCTTAGTCAAGGTACACAATAAAAATTATAGTATTAATTTAAACGACTAAATAATGTTATATAAGTTTAGATTGCTAATTATTATTTATGTTTTAAAGTACTTAAACTACTCTTATGAAAAAAAAAGTTTTTATATAATAAATTAAAATGAAAATGTTATTTTAAACTAGATTACCACATTATTATGATCTTTATGCTCACAAATGACGAACATTCTTTTCAGTTATATGTTTTGTGTGTTAGTTATACCGCACTGTAACTCTATAAGCGTTATATTAAACATTATATAGACAAACAACATGGTTTTAATAATTTCGATACTAACTATATACTATAGGATACAAACAACATGTAAAAGTGAGCATCTATATTATAATCTCCTTATTGATCTAATCTTTTTTTAATGCTAAAAAAATACATAAAAAAAAAATAGTGATCTGTTTATGTTTCTCATAGATCGTTTATCTTTTTTATCAAGTAGTATATTAGATAATAATAAATGTATAATTACTCTATCACTTTCACTAGTAACGTCTGTTGTTATACTTTCTTATTACATAACTTCTTGTATTAATAAGTCTTACAATAATGGTAACAATAAAATTCTATTATCAACTATATTTAAAATAATAATGTATTCTATCACGACTGTTTTCGGAGTTATAACACTTTTTTGCTATTATAATGATGCTGAAAAAAATATTAGTATTTACAGACATAGTGAAAAAACTAAACTATCAAACCCGCCTTCTACTATGTTGCAATCTCCTCTTTTTCATAAAGACACACATTCAGGCGGAGAACACGCTAGGTCGAAGGCGGAAGTCAAATTTAATAATGATAAGAGCGTTGATATTTCTCGAAG
Organism: Cucumispora dikerogammari; assembly: GCA_014805705.1. Classification (NCBI taxonomy): domain Eukaryota; kingdom Fungi; phylum Microsporidia; genus Cucumispora; species Cucumispora dikerogammari. The sequence goes on along the minus strand of SBJP01000284.1, from coordinate 11,588 downwards.
AAAAAGTAAATATCGAGTCCCGAGCGGGAGTGGGGCTAAACTTAATGTTTCGAGTAGTTCGTCTGGGTATAGAGACTCTCATGAACCCTGTACTACTCAAAAGATTACACGACAAAACTGTTCACACGAAAAACAACATTTACTTCATACTTCTTTCGCTGATACCCGATCTGATGTCGCGGAAACTGCTGATAATCCAAAGGTTCCAGTAAGTTTTAAAGATAAAATTTCGATAGCCACCGTTAGTTCAAAATTTTTGGTCGCTTGTCCACCAAGTACCATCAGAAAATACCACCATAGTCTTGCTATAACCATGTACTTTTTCCAACTTGCTCTTCTGCAAACAAACACGTCTGCAAAAGATTACACAACAATGTTTATACACCACACAATAACTATTCTACTATTAATAGGCTCACTTAAGTTCAATCTAACTATAATCGGCTCACATATTCTCATACTACACGATGTTGCAGATCCACTTCTTGAACTATCGAAATTGTTTCATAAATTAAAACACAAAAAGTCAGCAAACATAGTTTTCACTATATTCTCTTTAATATTCTGCATAGCCCGCATAATACTGTTTCCTGTGTATTGTGTTTATCCAACTCTTATCGGAGGTTTTTATAATTCCAGTCGTTTGTTTTTTACTCAACATTCCAATAACACACAGTATAATAATAGGTACATTATTAAAACACTTGGTGTTTGTCTCACAGTGTTCTTCATTCAGAATTGTGTTTGGTTTGGTTCTATTCTTAAATTATTAAAGAAAATATTATATAATAAAAGATCATATGATATTATAAAAGAAGATTAGATGTTTAAATATACAAAAAAGATATAACGAACATATAAGAGAAAAAATACAGTAGAATGAGCTAAATGAAAATATTATTTATTTTATTTGTTTTGAAAACTCAATAATTCTGAGCTTAAAAAATCGGTCGGGTGCGCTCACAAATCTATTCTATTTTTTGAAATCAATTGTTATCTTGAAAGAAAACGCTTGTTTTTGAATTTTAAAAGTATTTTTAAAAAATAACAAGCTGCGGTCAAGTTTGACATGCGTGAATGAAAGAGCCGCAGTGTATGAACATGCAATTGTTGATCAAAAAAAACCTTAGACAAAATCACATTAACAAAATCTTATTTTACTCAATTATATCGTTTATGAAATCACATAGTAAAATAAAAAAATTTTTGTTTTTTTACTTTTTTTTAAAAATATTTTTCAGTATACAAAAAAGTTTTTTTATTTTCAAAATTCTTTTAACACTTATAGTTGCTTTGTATGTAATATGCTCTGTTTCTCCACGTGAAATGAAATAAATTTGTGATATTTTTTTTTATATATACTATTTCTCAGTGAAAGTTAACATTTTATTATTCAGAGTTAACGCATTATTATTCAAAATCAACATTTTATTATTCAAACTTAATATTATATTATTAATGCAACATCTTGTTAACCGAGCAATAACTTTTTGATAAAAACAATATTATTAGTAACATTTAAATCCACAAGGTCACCAACAAGAGAAAACGTAAAATATTATGTTAATTTATATAAGCAAACATAATTCAAAATTAACAATTAAAACAACATAAAGCTGCTGATATGAATGTTCTTCAAATTATAATATTGCTTTTTTTTCGTAAAAATTTTTTATAAAAAACCATGAACGTTACAACAATTGATCAAAACTGTTATTTAAGATAAAAAAAATAAAAGAGCAGGTCAAAATGTTCAATATAGAATAACATGTGTATTCCGGCTAAGTTCTATACGCGCGGTGTGTAGTAGTGAAATGGGAATAAAAAACGCTGCAGTAACATTTAATATAAAATATGACACACCAAGAAACATTATTTGTGCTTTTAAAAATTCGGAAAAAATAAAGAAGAGTAAAAAAAAGAGAGAGAAAAAAATATAAAACATACATAACACTTTAAATAAAATATAAACTCTAATTTCAGTAAATCTGTCTTTAACACTAAAAGAGTTAAGGTAAAAATAATAGAAAGCGAAAGCTCGGTTTTAGTATTCCTATTAGCACAAAGAAGAGAGATGGCCGAGCTAAGAATTACATTAAAACTTGTACACCGGAAATTAGAGCGAGTGATTTATTCAGAGAAAAATAGCGAAATCAAAAACTACTCACATTAATTTAACGATCATTATTCTAAAGATTACACCAGTGTAGTTTTTATGTCTGGTCGTCGTTTAACCTCTATGTACACAGCCGATGGAATAAATACTCTGTTGAACAAAGATAAAATATTCTGACCCCCACCGTACGGCGGCGATCTGCACACGCTTTCTTGAGTATTTAATCAAACAACATTTTTTTTCCGAAAGCGATCGCAGATTCGACAGCTTATTTCGATATTTTTATTAATTTTTTGAACAGCTTTTCAATGCTTAAAAATAACTTTCAGCGAAATAAAAGCTGTTTAATTGTGGATAACGCTAGATCTCACGAACTTCGGAAATTTCTCGAATAACTAGTGAATATGGTTACACTATATATGTTTTTATCTCTATACTCTTATATGCTGAACTCTATTAATAACGCTTTTTCAAAAATTAAAGCAAATGTTGTTCACGTTTGGTTTTGCGCAAAAGTGGGGCTTCATCTGATTTAATTTATAATGAGGTTTTAAAGAAGCTCGAAATGATTGTGTGGGATACTTTCGCAATATGTTCAAAAATATAATTGTTTGCGCAGCAGAAATTTTATATTCATATATTTAAAAAGTTTGTTTAATAATTGTGTCGCGCCATAGCCGCGACCCATGTCGTACGTGCGACCTATTATTTTTACTATTTAAATATATCTTATTCGGTATATTAAACATAAAGCCCCAAAACACCGACATATATGTTAATCGTTAGCCTGTAATTTTGTTATATAAACAACTACAAAAAAGCAAGCATTTACATACGAATGATAGATTCAAGTATAAGTCTATACTATATTATATTACCTGTAAAATCAACTAGAGAATTTTGCAGAAAAACTGATCGGCTGCTGGAATCGTGCGCGTGAAATATGAATTCTAAAACAATCGATTTAAAACTCGCCAACTGAGCTAAACGCGTCTAAACATACTATTTATAAAGTACATACAGTATGTCAAGATAAAAATGAGACAAACAGAAATTGCGTTTCGATGGCTATATATATTGTCTTAAGAGTTGGTTTTTTCAAAAACACTGTTATTAATGCGTCTTGCATCCATAACAAACAGTAATTTTTTTAACCAAAAATTTCTTATCATTATTTTTAAAAAAGTTTAAAAAAAAGTCAAAATGAAAATGGGACAAACGAAATAAATCAAATAAAATTCATTAATTAATTTGAATTATCTGTTATTGTCAAATTATCAATTACCCCATGCCCTCAATAAGCTTATCCGAAAAAATTCACGTAATAACACTGCTTCATATAAAAGAAAAAACAATAAGTGAGTTTTCCGAATTTATAACTGTTCCGCGCTCAACTGTTGTCAGAATTATCAAAAAACATAATGAAGATAAATATACAAAAAGGAAAACTAATTCTGGGAAGACAAAAAATATTTCTACTCAGAAAAAGAGTTAATAAAAAAAATTGGGTCTAAAAAACCAAAAATTAGTGCAGTAAAGTTAACACAGAAGTAAAAAACATAACGGGTTTTGCCGGGCGTGTCCAAACTATCGTAACAGTTTAAAGTCTGCTGAAATTAATGCATATTCAGCATGCTTTAAACCGCTTTTATCCAAAAAAAAACATTTTTAATAGATTTAATATGGTCAAAAAAGGCATTTTTATTTTGACACGCTTTAAAATAACGTGATTTTTAGTGATGAGTGTAAATTTAACTTATTTACATCAGATGAAAAAAAGCATGTTTAGCGAAAAAAAGGAGAACGCCTTAATCCAAAATATGTTTCCCTCACAGTTAAGTTTGGTGGAGGAAATATAATGGTGTAGGGGCGTATATCATTCAAAGAATGGGAAAGCTAATTTTTATTGAAGAAGCTATGGATAGATTTCTCTATACTTCTATTCTAGCCAACAATCTTCGGCATCTGCTGATAATATGGGGCTTGTTGATTTTATTTTTCAGCAAGACAATGGCCCTAAACATACTTCAAGTCACACAAGAGCGTTTTTTAAAAGTAACAACATAACAACACTCCCGTGGCCCTCTCAGTCGCTTGACTTAAATCCCTAGTAGCATGTTAGAGCATATATGAAACAACGGTTAGATGAAACTCGTCTTAAAAACAAAAACGAATTAAAGATACGAATATTAGAACTCTGAGATAGATTCCCAAAAAACGTGCTTGAAAATATTATTTTGTCGATGAGAAAAAGGTTAAACAGCTGTTTTAAGAGCAAGAGGAGATCATACCAGTTATTAAATATAAGTGTCCCCTTTTAATTTTGACTTTTTTTAAACTTTTTTAAAAATAATGATAAAAATTTTTTATTTAAAAAAATACTGTTTGTTATGGATGCAAGACGCATTAATAATAGCGTTTTTGAAAACACCAACTCTTAAGACAATATATATAGCTATCAAAAACGCAATTTTTGTTTGTCTCATTTTTATCTTGACATACTGTATATGGTTTTTCTTTTTTTAATCTGTGTATTATAATATACAGAAAACCATTCAATTCAAGTTAAATTAATTTAAAAAACAATTAAAAAACTGTAGATCTTTCAGGATTTTAAGTGCAATCTTTTAGGTTCGGTTTTTCTAGTTCATATTTTCAGATTTAGTTTTTTGTTTTAAATTTTCAGTTTCGGTTTCTAACGACCGAGTTTTCATTTTGAAATCTTCAAAATAAATTTCAATTAGGGTTTTTATTTTCGATCATAATAGTCCGTGTGTTAGATTTCGGATTTTCATTTTTATATTTTAAAGCGCGATTTTTCAAGTTCAGTTTTTCAAGCTCAATTTTCAGATTCAAACTCCCAGGTTCGTTTTTTCAGCTTCAGTTTTTTAGGCAGATGTTTTTACGTTTGGTTTTTCAGATACAAATTTTTAAGCTTAGTGTGATAGTTTCAGTTTTCACGTTCGAATTCTCAATTTCAATTTTTTACCCACATTTTTTTTGGTCGAGCTTTCAAGTTCATTTTTTCAGATTCGAATTTGTAAATTCTATTTTTAGGTTCGGTTTTTTAAGTTCAAATTAATATGTTTAGTTTTTCAGGTTCGGATTTGCAGATTCATTTTTTCAAGCTGGGTTTTTTAGATTTGAATTTTCAAGTTCAGTTTTTTTAAGTTCTAATTTTTAGGCTTACATTTTCAAATTTGTTTTTTCAAGTTTGAATTTCGAATTTCAGTTTTTCATTTTCTAATTTTAAAGTTTGGTTTTTCAAATTCTAATTCCCATGTTCACATATAAACTTGATTTTTCAGGTATGAATTTTCAGGTTCAGTTTTTCAGCTTTTGATTTTCAATTTGATTTTTAGACTGAGTTTCAAATATCTTTTTTTTATGGCGACTGGCAACAAAAATTCAGATGTGAACACCGAAAAAGAGTCCACCAAAAACAAAAAAAAAGCAAACAAAAACGAACAAAGAAGTTTTATAAACAAAAAAGCACTAAAAAACAAATCAATTTCTAAAATAAATTAAAATACTATTAAATAACAAAACAGACTTTCAAAGAAACTATAAAAATTGCTTCAATAAACAAAATATATAACTTTAATACGGTCGCACGTAAGACAAGGGTTTTCCGCTTCGCGCACGGCAGTAATTATTCTCTTCTTTTTTTATTTTTTGTATTTTTTTCGTTGTTTATTATTAGCTCATCTGCAATATTAACGTGTACGTGAATAATAAATGAAGAATCAAATAATAAAATATTAACTTTGAATAATACAATGTTGAATTTAAAGAATAAAATGTTAATTCTGAATAGTAAAATGTTAATTCTGAATAATAAAATATTAATTTTGAATAATAAAATGTTGGCTTTGAATAATAAAATTTTAACTTGGAATAATAAAATTTTGTTTTTTTCACTTTCAACTCGAAACAAAAATAACTTAAATTTTGATAGTAGTTTTTAATCAAAAAAAACTCTCAATTTGATAAAAAAAACAAGAAAAATTTTGCGATATTTAGAAACAATACAAAGATGGATTGTAAAAAGGGGGCTGGGGGAGTCGGAAAAAGTGAGAAGTAACAAAAATATGTTTTTTTTCAAAATAACTTTAATTAAACTGTATGTTAGTAGACGATAAAAACGGGATTTTGGACATCGTTTTCTTAAATAGTCTTTTCGAATATTTCAAAAAAATGAACTCTACAAAGTATGCTTTTAAATTCTTTTTTAGTTTTTTTTCAAGCTTTCACATAATTTTTTAAGTGGACTTCATTTATTCAATGTTTTTGTATGTATAGCGCTGTTGAATAGATGATCTACAATGTTTTTAGAGAATTTTTTTTCAATATACCGATGTTTTTTACTTTTAAGTTTCTACGCCAGCAATCGGTTATTATAAGCGTAGTTCTTTGTTGTTTTTGGTAAATATCTTATCAAGATTTATCTTATTCTGTTAACCTTAAACAATATTTGCACAAATTTGTGCGAGCTTTTAAACCTTCATTAATAAAAAACAAGATATACTTTATTATTAAAAGATACACCCCACATGAATGAGAAAAAAAATATTACGAACATGTCAATATCTGACATCTTTTGTGTACAGATGATTTGGCTTTCTCAAACAACTCGGGTCAAAACAACGTGTCAGCAAAAAATATACCCACGCTTTTGACTGATATGTGAGCCGAAGTACGCACAGAACTTGAATCAATGGCTTTCTTAAATAAAAGGAAATGTTGATTAAAATTCCGAATTCGGAAAAGGGATTTTTTTGAACTCTTTGTTACAAAAAAAATTATAAACTATATTCTCAAGCTGATCGCCAAAAAATTTTACAAAAAAAACAAGAAACAGTCAAATATAAACAATGTCGATAATATGTTATCGAAATCTTTATTTTTTAAAAACGATATAAAAAACTAGTTCGCACTCAAAAATAAGTAGTGAAAATATTTATCTCTACTTGGTTATATTATTGATTCTAGGTAACAACATCACTGTAAATGGGCAATATTGCTGAAACAAAAAAAACTTTTTCGTACAATAAAATTATTTCAGAGCTTATGTGTTTTAATAGATTGTAATTTATAAGTAAGCATATAACTCCTGTAATCAGAAAGATGTTTCAAGGCTGAAGTTGAAAAAGTTGCCAAAAATTATTATGGCATTGGAAAGTTTATTCAAGAGCATCTATATATCAAAGAAGCATCTTTCTATATATGAAGGTATGCTGCCATATAAAGAAAAATGAAGAATAAGACATATTTCTCCATTAACCCCGATAAATGGTGAATAAAGTTTTACTTTTCGGAAGAGTCAGATACTGAGTTTGTCTGTAATTTAAGAGTCGTTGGTGAATATTTTTCGCTCGAAGATACTGTTTTATCATTGTGTAATAATATGTTTTGTGTATATCGTAAATTGTTTATGGATAATTTTTATAATTTATTCAAACTGTCGACGATTCTATTTAAGAACACAACTTGCTCAATCGGGACACACCGACATAGCGCAGAAGGGGCTTTAAATCTACCGGAATTAAAAAAGCGTATTGTATCAGAAGGGAAATTTGTTTCCGAAAAATTCAAACGCAATTCCTCGTTTGACAGAATAAAAAACCGGAGGTTATAATAAGAAATTGCTATGATTTTAAAACCATGAACCAAGAAAAAAAAGATTTTTTCTGATGTTATTGACAAATATTATGAATACATGAGAGGAATAGATAAATTTGATCAAATGATTAAATACTATATTTTAAAAAAAACGAATCGTCGACACAGAAATTCACCCTGAATATTTTTGAAATTATGTTTCACAATTCATATGTTTTATATAAAGAGTTCACGAGAGGTAAAACATTGAGCCAATATCATTACATCAAAAATTAATAGACTATTTAATTACTAAAGAGATAGAAAGTTCTCCCACAATAGAACAACGAGACGAGCCTGTTTCTAAATCATTTCACTCTCATATTAAAGCATTAAAGAGAAAACATTGCCACATGTGTTACAACATTAACAAGAACAGATCACCTACAGCTATGGTTTGTGAAAAGTGTAATATATATCTATGAATTTATTCCTGTTACTATAATTAACATTCGAATCTATATGATATGTAGAGCAATCGTTTGCTACTTTTTGCTAGTTTTGCTACTTTTTAGAATTTCATACTACTTTTTTTAATCTAAAAACTTAACAAAACCATGTCGAAAACATCAAGTAAATACGTTCTAAAATTTTCAAAAGAATTTCAACCAACTCCCACCGTGGGCTATATTGCAGGATATGCAACAAAATAGTAAAAATCGAAAGAAAATGTAATGTAGATAAACATAGAAAGTCGAAAGCACATTCAGTTCATTCCCATCGAAAACCGCCCCAACAGCTTTTACTTAATGAACAAAAGGATGATACTCCTGATTCCCCTGATAAAAATCTCATTTCACTCAGATTCTTTTTCATAAATTATGAGATAAAAACCTAAAAGCTTTTTTTATAAAATAAATTATATTTTATCAAGTAAAACTAAAATAAGACAATATTTTTATAAAAGACAAACTTAGTGAAATAAGGAAATTTTTTTTGAATAGGTAGTTTTTCTTAATGATTGATGAATCGTACATACAGAATAAAAAAAATATTACTGTGTTTAATTGGATTGATTGAGAGTCAAAAAAATTATATTGAGGTTTATTGGAGGTGGTTCAAGGATGCAATTTTTCTACAATATATACTGCGGTTGAAGAATTAGTATGTAGATATAAATTGAATAAAAAAAATTTTAGATTGGTTTTAACAGATGCGGCTTTTTATATGAAGAAGGCAATTAACTATTTGAAGATTGAATACCCACAACTAAAAAATATTTCATGCAAAGCCCATTTATGTTACAAATGTGCAATGTTAATCAAAGCTAGTTTCGAAAACGTAAATTCTTTAATTGCTTCAATTAAAGTTTTTTCATAAAAAATAAAACAAGCAAAATTAAACTTGCGACTATAGGTAAACTGCTAGATATTGTGATAACAAGATAGGCTAGTTAGTTAAAAAGCAGCCAACTTTTATCTCAAATTTTTTTCGCAATCTAAAACACAGTTTTAAGTTTTGTAAATGATGAGATATTAATTACAATATCGGATAAAGGTTTAAAAAATATAAAATTTAGTAGAGATTTAGCTTACGTTTATGAAAATTATAGTTGTTTTATTACAATTTCGGATTGAATTAAAAACGAATCACCATCTATTAAAGCATCTTTGAAAAAATTAAACTGATAACATTTAAGAAAAATAAAGTTTTAATATTAAAATATATATTAAAAAGGCCAAATGAAGATGACACTGTTGGTATTTTAAACATGAATTTTGAGGTTTTGAATCCAGCATTTCATAAATTTAAAGCGAAGCCTAGGAACTACGATTGCGGTGGAGCGAGAATTTTCGATGTTAAAAAATATTTTAGCTGATAATCGGCATTTTATCGAAGCGAAACTGGAAAACATTTTTATTGGTTATTTCAACGCCGAAAAATAAACTTTTCCTTATTATTATATTTTTTGCTGCTTTTCGCCACTTTTATGTTTTTTTTTCGCTACTTTTTTCTAATACTTTTAGATTGCCATAGTAATGAGCCAACTGTTTTCTTTTTTTATAAACACATTATTTTTATAATTTTTTTTATATTTTTTTTAATTTAATAATATTCCAATATTTTTTTAAATTCGAAAGCCGAAAAATAAATAGTTGTTTTTTAGCTACTATAGTTGCTGCTAAATCGCGTTTAAAAACCGAAACGTCAGAGAATTCTCTAAGAATAAATTTAAAAGCTTACCCTCTCTGTTCATAATGGCAACTCAAAACCCGTGACACTCTGGTATTAACGTAATATTTTTTGGGTGTGCACTGGATTGTATAATATAGCGAAAAACTTCAATACCTAATGTCAGTAGAATAATATACATATATATTAAAAATAATTCAAAGACAGACAACTTTTGACAACGATGAAACAATATTATACATGTTCATCAAGTATATTAGAGCGATTCTTATAAATATAAAAAACTTTATGTTTATGAAAATCGCAGTATTTGACTAATAAAGCTTAGAGAAATAAAGAACACGATCTTTAAAAAAAAGATAAAAAAACAAAATCATGCGTATCAACAAAATAATATAGTGGATTTTTTACACCAAATTAAAACGAATACAGTGCCCCCTCTATTATTTCCATCCTCTGTTTATTTCCACCCTCTAATAATTTCCGTTAAAAATATTTATATTGGTTTTATTTAAAACACCCTGTAATAATTTCCATTTTCTAATATTTTCCATTTTTTTTTGAATTCATGAAGAGTAAAAAGCAAAAATCACAATTAACTGTTGATCAGAAATGTGAGATCATTGAATATTGTCATCAATATCCAGATTTAAAACTCACAAGAATTGCTGAAAAGTTTTCTTGGAAGTTTAACATTGATATTAGTAGAAGATCCATAAAAAATTTTATTGATAATGCGGAAACAATAAAATTATCTAAATGCAACAATACAAAACTAATCTCTAATGTAAAAAACATTAAATACAAACAACTAGACAAAATATTAAAAGATTGCATTGAAACCATAGAGTCGAGTGGTGGATTTTACACTGATAAAATACTTCAATTCAAAGCGACAGAAATATCAAGCACACTTTTTAATTCAGAAATTGATAGTGATGAAAGAGATACTGAGAAAGTTTAAGGCATCTAACGGCTGGCTTCAAAAATTTAAACAGAGACACGGAATATTTTTTAAAACATGCAGCGGTGAGCGTTTTAATCAAAATAACGAAACGTATGACGTCTATGTCAATATGGTTCAAGAAAAACTTGCGTTTTATCAAGACTGTGATTTGTTTAATTGTGACGAAACAGCACTGTTTTATCGACTGGAGTCTTCTAAAAGTTTAGTGTCAAAGGTAAGAAATGGTATAAAACAGGCTAAGGATCGCAGCACTATTTTATTATGCTGCAACAGAGATGGCCCTTAAAAACCAAAACCCCTTGTAATTGAAAAGTTTAAATCGCACTGAGCGTTTAAGAACTTTAACCCTAGTGCTTTTTGTACTTATAGAAATAATCAAAATGCAAGGATGACTGCTGTAGAGTTTAATAGATGGCTGGAGGATTTAAATCAGACATTTAAAAATAGTAAAAGAAAAACACTCATGTTTTTAGATAATTTTTCTGGGCATAAGCCTAATTATACTTACTCTAATATTGAAATATGTTTTTTACCAAAAAACTCTTCAGCGAAGTTACAACCATTGGATGCTGGGATAATCAGAAGTTTTAAATCTAAATATTTTAATTATCAGATGTCCAATATAGTTTCAAAAATCACACCAGGCATAAATGCAGAAACACTTTATAAACAGTTTAGTCTAAAAGACGCTCTTGTTTATATATCATATGC
>SBJP01000283.1:0-18893 GCA_014805705.1 Cucumispora dikerogammari | reverse complement strand
ACTTTGTTTTTTTATACAAAAACAGGCTTTTTTGTTTTAAAATATTAACTGGGGTCAAAGTTGGTTGTTTTTTCCCCCCCCCCCCTCCCCCCCCCCCCCCCCCCACACACACACACACTCTACTTTTTTTTGTCAGTTTTAAAAAATTATGTCTGCCATAAACTTCTCAAACTATGATAACTATGTAAATATTTTCAAAAGATTTTTAAAAGTCTGTTTGTTAGGTTTTTTATAAAGATATTCATTTTTTTCATGGGCCATACTGTTTGCCTTTGTTATATCGTATGTTTTTAAATATTTTTTTAATTGCTTCAAATACGATATGATTTTTTGGATGTGTATTATGGTGTTTTCTGTGTCATTTACTTATAATATTTTTGAAATTTATTTTAATCTAATTATAACCCTTCACTCGTCTTTATAAAGTCGTGTTTTTTTATATTACATTTCGCGAATTTTTGACTAGTTTCAAAAGAGCGATATTTTGTTAGAGCAGAAAAATTTTTTTCTGTACGACATATTCCGATCACAAATCATCTGTCGTCATTTTATATCGACTTCTATTGGTTTTTTCGGCATGTCACTTCTGAAACAACGACTTGTATATCACAATAGCATGCTTATTTTTTTTTGCTTTTATAGTCTTTTTTCTTAAACCGCGTTAAGCGTTATTAATCAAATCCGGTTCTAATTCTAAAGAACCTCGAGTTTTATCAGTCGGCGTATTTAATAACATTTCGTACTTGCTACTTTGGCTGTACAAAATAAATCTTTTATTTGTTTAAATTTCGAACCTTCATTAATCGAAATTTCTTAATTTATTCAAAACGATCTCTTCAATTCACAAACGAGATTGTTTGGTATATTGGGGGATTTCAAGAGATCACATCCATTCTACATCTATTATATTTGATGTTTTTTTTATTTAGATCAATATCTACAGCAAATCAAAACCCGTCGTCTTGTTGTTTTAAATATTTTCATCAAATTCTCCATTAGTGTACATGATTTTCTTTAAGATTTGAAATAAAAAAAAAGTTCGGAAGGAGAAGGGAAAGGGGAGAACACAACTTATTTTTACCCATTTTGCTTATCTTATTAAATCATCAAAACCAAGAATTTAATATTTTTTAGAAACCCTTTATTTATAATTTGAAAACAAGTCAAAAAGTTAAAATAAAAAAAAAGATTTTATTGTTCAGTAGAGCGCTTCCGAAACCTTATTTTTACAACTATATTACTTATTACCATAATAAGACATCGTCGTTAATTCAAACTTCTCATTAAAGAACAGATCGAATAAAAAGAAAATGTAGTTGTTTACTGTATTTGATAATTTTTTGTTGCAAATTCATTTAAAAAAAGTGACAAACTAATAATTCTTTTAGATAAAATTTTATTTAAAATTGTTGCTTTTTGACGTTTAAAAATGAAATTCTCGATCTGTTCTTTTGAAAAGACTTTTTTCAAATATTCAAAAATTTAAACTCGGAAAATAACATTTATGTTTGTTTTTAGATTTTTTCGTTTAGATTTTAAAAGTTTTTTTTAAAATAAACCACAAACAAATACTTCGATGTTCTGTGTATGAACAGGTCTGACATCGGGGGTCTGAATAGTTTCTCGTTAGTTTTATTTTTTTTGTGTAAATACTCTATGTTTTCGACTTTTAGTTGCGTTTTTCAGCAGTATATATATCTCTGTAAGCGTTTTACCTCTATGTATTTTGTGATTATATTATTCAATTTATCCATATAACTCTTATATGTCAGTTCTGAAAAGAATATTCCCGTCTCTCGAACCCCCCCTTTATAGTTGATTATCTTATGCATCCTAATAAGATGCAATAAGATCGAAAAAAAACTAATACACCTTATATATATTATAAGATACTTTAAGATACAGAACAGAAAACCAATTTATCTAATGAGATACATTAAAAACCAGAACAGAAAAACAATACACTTAACAAGTTATATTAAAAGAGTGTAAAAAATTTTATTGCCGCTAATATTTCCATTATATGTGAAAAAGGCAATATGTGTGAATGTTGATATATTAAAAAATAGCTGGGACAAAAACAAGATTTTTGAAACTGCTTTCAAACCGAGACTTTTATTTTCAGTATATTTTTGTATAACTGCAAGTTTTTTAAGATTTTTTGCTCTAAAACACGCATAAACTGAACTCAAATGTTTTATTTTATTAAATTCTATATTTAAACATTCATTCTGTCAAAAACTAAAAAACGGTAAAAAACCAAAAGCTTAATACAGTGCCTTTATGTATTTTTTAAAACTCAAGCACGTCTCAGCTAGCATTGCAGTTACTTTTATACTTCTTTAGTTTTATCGTTTTTCTTTTCTACGATGGTTTTCCGAACAACACTAAAATCTTCATTTATCGACATATAGAAGACCGTTTCTGTGTTCTATTTGTTTAATGGTTTCTCTTGGCACTAGTCGAAGATTCACATTACGATTTTCTACTATTGTAATTTTTTTTCTTTCAAAAAGAATAATATCTTACAAATATTTTAAATTTAGGCGCCCACTGAAACAAAATAAAACCGCCATTCAGTGTTGGCAAATTAAAGTCTTTTTTTTATAAATATTACAAATTAATAAGCTTTTTAATATGCTACAATTAATACAAAAAGAAGACGAGCGTCGGAAACTTTGATTTTCTCATAATAAGATTGTCTCGTTTTTAAGCTTCTTTAATTTTACCTATAACCTTTATACCCATACCCAAGTGAATTTTTGTCTTTTTTTAAAATATGGTTTTATTTTACTTGTTTTTTTTTTGCAAAATCGTCTTAACGTTTCATTCTGTCAACAAACACATGTTGGCAGTTTTGTTTATTTTAAGACATGAAAAAGCCAGCACACATTTATACGACAATTCGACCAGAAACAAATACATCCCAGCAAAGTATTTTAAGTTAAGAAAAGATTCTTCTGTCAAGTGACTCAAAGAACTTCTATAGAATAACTGTCTGAACTACTCTTTCACTGTATTATTTGATAGTAACTCTATCAACTAAACCTGTATATTTTCTTAAGCCGAGCCAGGCTCTACATCAAATAGCAAATTGAAAACATTTAAGAAAAAAGACAAAATTCTTAAATAAAAAATTTTTTTCAAATCTCGATAGTCATGTTATCTAATTAATGTGTTTTATACTTTTTTTTTGAAATACATGTACTACTTAACAAAGAAAAACGACAACAGGTATTATCATATGCCCGATTATAAAACAAAACAAATTTTGTTTTAAACATTTTATGTGCAAACAAACCACTACCCTCGCGTTTGTTATTAAGTTTATTTAACATTTCGATACTGTACATAAAAAACATGAAGTCGAACACATTGTTCATTAAACATATGTGTGACAATAACAACACTCTTTGTCTCAAATAACTACACTATTTCTTCTTTTAAACCCATTCAACATAATATCTTACACAAACTTAACCCAAGTATACTATTATAGTAGAGATCGTAAATATATTAAGTTTTTAAACCTTCAAATGGTGTTTTGAACTTCTTCTGATATGTAAACCGAATCTTATAATATTTATAACGACACGACTTTATTATAACACTACTAATATTTTAAGCTGCTTACAAAGCCTCTCCTAATGAATGAGAATGTAATTGTCAGTAGTATATAAAAAAACCTAATTTTAATTATAATGTATAAATGTTTTAAGTAATATTTTTTTTTGTCAAAGCAAGCGCTTCAACTGTTGTTACATTGAACATATTTTCCTCTAGCACTTCCGTTTTTTTGTCAAGGCAAGCGCTTCAACTGTTGTTACAAAGAACATATTTTCCTCTAACACTTCCGTTTTTTTTGTCGCACTTCTAAACATCTACAATAACCTAACCCCCGTGTTGTGTTTTTTTAGTCTCGTCGCTGATTATATATTTTGTTACCTCTAAGCTCTTTTTATTCGCCATATAATCATATAGCCTGTGTCATGTATTACACTACGGTTCTTTCTTGAAATACAATAGAATAACACAAAAGCTCTTTACTTACATCTTGAAGTCGTTGATTGAATTCCCACTTGTTTTGTTAAAATGCTTGTATAGAGCTTTCCCTGATAACAATTTTCTCTAGACTTGTTATCTCTTCTCTGATAATATAACGTCTGCAGTATATGATATTCATTGGTTATATACTCGTCATCAGAAGAAGATTTGTTTTGTAATTATATCATATAATTCATATAATTAGCTTTCGTTGAAAAATATAGCCACACAAAAGTGTTTGATAAAAACAGATTGTATCTTTTTAGAATTGCCGACAAGCCCTTGGTTTTGTTTTCTTTCTTTCATCTTTAATTTCCCCCGTTTTATAGATATTTTAATTAAATTGATCTTTTAAATTATATATGTTAAAACATTTACACTTTCGGACCACAATAAACAAACAAAATTATCCTTAATATTTATAAATCAGTGTGTAACAGCCTATTTTTCTTTTAAAACAATCAAATCGTTAAAGATTTTCTTTTTTTTTGTCTTTATCACCTATGAGTTAATTTTCTGTATTTTTTTATGAGTTTTAAATATAAAAAAATAAAGGTATATAATATAAAACTATTAAAGGCTTTACATTTGTTCTATAATGCCGTTATTAAATTTTTTATGTTCTTGCGCTATTTATACAAAATAAAAGAAAAGTACTTTAGTATAGAGCTCTGTCGGGTGTTTGGTTGCGCTATTTTTATAAACATAGTAATTTATGAACGTTCAGTTTTGTTTAATAATTATCTCAGTTGATTTTTTAATCATTTATCTTAATTGTAAGAGGATGAAACGTGTGTGATATACATTAAAAGACTCTTTTATTGCTTCAACAAATAGATTTTCGAGACAATATACGACCTAAAAACGATTAAAAATAAAAACGAAATCGATTTTGCAGTTTGTTAATAAAAAAACGAAATCGATTTTACAGTTTGTTAATAAAAAAACGAGACTATCTAATCTACTCGCTAAACGCGTCATTTCCCCATTAAAATAAACAGAACTTCAAGATGTCAATAAATTTTATCTTGTGTTTGTTAATATATTTTGTTTTTTATACTTCTCGTTTTATGTTTAAGAGTTTAGAAAAAAATTTTTGTTAGAAGAAAAGCGCAAAACTCTATAAAAGCCAATTCTAATTCGATTGATATGTTTATAATCACACATAAATTTTATCTGTCTAATACAATAAACAACAAAACAAAGAATATAAAAATCGTTTCTCGCGAACGAAAAATGGTCGGTTAGAAAACTTCCGTCTAAGTTTTAAGTTAAACGTTCACCGATTACAGAACACTAAAAAAAGCAGTTGTTTTACGGTATATAGACATATGCGTAACAATTGAAGACGTCAAGATGTGCATCTTTTGGCTTCAATTATAATAAAGATAAAAAAGTGATTTTACAAAAACCCATTTCGAAAAGCTTTCGAACGCACCTGAAAAAGTTATTTATAAACAGATTTCTTCTATAAAATTAAAAGTTATTTAAACAACAGTGAGTTTTTTTGTTCTATTTCAATCAAAAAACCGTTTTTAAGCCTTCGTTATGTTCAACTCCGATACTACTTGACTGATAAAACTTTATTGATGAATAAGAATGATTAAAGAAGGCCTGTTTTTAGCACGAGTCTTGTTTAATTTACACAATGTTGATGATATGTGTTCCATATGATGGGTTCTCAGAAAAAAGATTAAACGAAAAAACGTAGTTTCTATAATCAAACATGGCGACAGAAGGGAAGTTGTGTCTTGGGTTTGTATCTCATACAAAGAAATAAAAAGCCTGTTTTGATCGATGACGATATGAACGTCAACAAATATGTTTATGTCTTTTCTAAAAGTTTGAAAGAATCTGCCAACTTGGTCAGTCTTGTGGGTTTTTATTTCAAAAAGATAAATACCTAAAGCATCAAGGCTGACGAAAAATTTTTTAATTGTAAATGACATGGAACTACTTCACTTTACACACAGTCGCTTGACTTAAAACCGATCGATAACCAGTGGGTATTATTAAATATAAAATTGTCTCTAAACAACCTAAAACTTATGTGAATTATAGACTGGGATACTGAGAGGTTAGTATAAAATTTTAAAAAGATTGTCAATGAAGCCTCAATCTCGTTTAATAAAAGAGTTTCCATAGTTTATAGGTCTCTGGTAAGTCCAACTAACTATTAAAACGATTGTTACTTTTTTTTAACAAGAAAATTTTTACTATACTACTCAACTTAAAATAGAAGATAAAAGAAAAAAAAGATATATTGAAAAACTCATCACGTTATTTTACTTCGATATATTCAAATTTTATTATTTTGGTGTGTCGTGAGTAAATTTACGAACCTGGTTTCGGTTTTGCGTTCTTTTAGCAAATACTAGAATTTAGGAAAACTTTTTTTTAATAAACAAATGAACTTTTAGTTTAACGTATGTGTAAGTTAAACCTGAATACCAGTAAAGTTTGGAACAGGTTTTTTAGTCTAAAATTTATCCAGTTTTATCAAAAGAAACTAAAAAGTAAAATCAGAGAAAGATTTTTTACTTAAAATATTTATGTTTTTCATTTAAAATATTATTCTGGATTTTATCTCAAAGCTTTCCTAATTAACCTGAATAAAAAATAAAATTTGGTCTAAAAAACCTATTCTGGATACTACAATTAACGGTTTTTAATACATATTAATTTCGTAAAAAACTAGACAGGTAATTTTATTTAAAAAAATATGTTTTTCATTTAAAATTCCTATTCGGAAATTTACCACGAGTCTTTTTTAATTAATTTGAATAAAGAATAGATTTAAAGCTGAAAAACCTATTCCGGATTCTACCACTACAAACGTGAGAAAAAATGTCGCGAAGTGAAAACATTAAAAAACAACCTATAATTAAAAAAAAGATCATGGCCACATGAAAGACACAAGCGTGTCGCATGCGACCTGCGTACCTTAATTTACTTGCGTTATAAAAAAACAGTTTGTACTAAAAGAAAACCTGGTGTTTCTCTTAACTACAACAATAGAAAAATATAGAAGACTACTTTGAAAGTTATTTATAGTTTTTTTAGTATTTTACCAGTCGGTTATAAATTATATTAGGCGTCTAGTCCGAGAGAGAACGACAACAGTAATAGAACGAACGTTTACCTTACATATTATTATTATAAAAGACAATGTGTAGTTCCCAGATATTAGTTAAGAAAAAATTTTTATATTTTATTTGAATAAATAAAAGCTGTAAGTAATTTGGAATATACACCCCTTTTTTATGATTTTAAATTTAGAAGATATATATTTAAATTAAATTACTTAACGATGGTCAATCAAAAAAGACTAGCCGCTATTCTTTAAAACAAGTCTCTTCCACGGCGCTTGTATTTGAACTAAAACACAAACTTCGTAAAGTTCTTTGTTTGTTTTGTTCTTTGTTTTTTTATATACTTTTTTATGTATTCGTGCATTTAACACCATCAGCTGCGTTGCACACCCTCAAAAACTATGTTTTATTTTCAAATGCGCTTCGCATGCTCAATTACGTTTCACACCTCTCACTATACTTTAATTAAGTCAAAGTCCTTAATAATTTGCTTAAGTAGAAATTATTTTATTAAATATTAACTAAAAAATCTTTACTCACCGAGCTCAAATGAACGAAATCTGTTTGTTTTTAGTCACTGTTACGCTGAAATACGCAAAAACACTGTATTAACATCTTTAATTGTTTTTAAAGAGTTGCCTTTTTCATTAAATTAGTTCACTAGTTTTTTTTTATTTGTTTTCTAAGAACTATCGTAAACAATACGCATGTGTTCGTTGTTTAAACACAGGGGCTTAAATGTTTTGTATATAAAGTCTTATTTTTTTACTTAATTAAATTATACTAGGCGACGTGAAACGCAATTGGACTGTGTGAGAAGTGCATTTAAAAATCAAATATGATTCTTGATGTGTAAAACGCATCTAGGTGGATTTAAGTGCAGCAATACTCTTTTTTACACTGAATCCGTTTCTTTGTGTGTATCATTCCGATGTAACTTAGAAAAAGTGCTTGCAGCGTTTATTGTTAAGTCTTTGAAAAATCCTTATTTGACTCATTATAACTCTTCAATCTATAGTTGAAGAATAAAAACAAATATTACATTTCCTGATAACGTGCCCATAGCTTTTTTTTGAATTTCTCTCTTAGACAGACACACAAAATTTTTTTTGATTCATACAAATAATCCCAAAACACCAAACTGTTTCTTAGACCATTCACATATTTGTCTTTTTTTTTATTTTATTTAACTTTGATGTTTCTATAAAATATCTTAATGTCTAAAATAAGGTTTTTCCTCCCTTTTATCTTATTTTTAAAAAAATAAAAGCAAACCAATACTGCCATCGACCTGTTTAACTTTATTTCTTTTATAGAAATGCCTCTTAAATACATATATCGAAACAATACAATCATTATCGAAGATAGCTTTAAATCAAAATATAACTCAGTTTCTAATATCATTTTCTCGACGCAAACCTGTTTCAGTCAAACAGCTATATTGTAATTCGTTTCAGTTTCAGATTACTCAAAATCAACAACTTTGCTTTCAGGTTAAAAAACGTTTTTCATTCAAGAAACCCATTTACTTATAAATAAAAACAACTGACAACAAAAACACAGTTGTTTTCAATTATTTTTGTGTACACATGTAGGGTTGTTTTTTTGGATCTAAAGTGGTGGTCTATATTCCAAATTAACCAACGTTTTTCATTCCAAAGCAACCTCTTTTATTTAAAACACAATAAATGTAATTTTTTGTTATTTCTCCAAATTTTTTTTCAGAGTTTTTCGATTGCCATAATAATCAATCACCTTCGACCTCAACTTTTTTTATTTTTATCTTTTTTTGTTTTTTCTGTGAATCAAAATTATCTGTAACAAGCTTGGTCGATGTTAGTTCAGTGGGCGAGAGTCAGACTAGAGAACAGAATATTTTTAAACAATGTTTAGAAGTCTATTAAGAATTTTTATGTAAAGAAGCTCCATTGTTGCCTGTATCTTCTAAACACTAAAAAGCGACTGTATTGGAGTCTCGCCTCATATAGGGTTCTAGGGGCCTTATACAAGAATTGATTGAAAACACAAATACATTCAAAAAAAACAAAAAAATAAAATAACAAATGTAAAATGTAAAATGTTGTATCTTTTTAAAAAGAACTAATTATATCTTTTTTGTTATTTTTCTTTGTTTTTTTACCGTTTTCCAAAAACTTCCTCATAGATTCTAGAACAGAATATAGAATCAGTCCTCTTTTAGAACTCCAAGCGTCTTATACATGGTTTTGATGTTGTTAGGGCTCTATATGAAAACTGATCTCAGTATTGTACAATCTATCTTCGCTATGTGTTTTTTCTTTGGTTTTTTCAAATCTTTTTGAAATTTTTGCGAAAAAATACAAAATTTGAAAAAAATCTATAAAAACAAATATGTTTCAATTATAAAACATATCAAAAATATATACAATTTCACCATTTAAAAAGCGCAGAAATTTCTCAATTCAAACGACACATTTTTTTATAAAACTGCAAATATATCGATATAAAGACGTGTAGCAAAGAATATAGACAATGACTTTCAATTCTCATTGAAAATGAAATTTTTGATAAAAAACGATTTTTATAAAATTTTTTTCTTTGGTTTTTTCAAATATTTTTCGATATTTTTGCGAAAAAATACAAAATTTGAAAAAAATCTATAAAAACAAATAAATTTCAATTATAAAACATATCAAAAATATATACAATTTCATCAGTTTAAAAAGCGCAGAAATTTCTCAAATCAAACGACACATTTTTTTATAAAATTTCAAATATATCGATATATAGACGTGTTTCAAAGAATATAGACAATGACTTTTAATTCTCATAGAAAATGAAATTTTTGATAAAAAAACGATTTCTATAAAAACACAGTCTGTTAAAAACAAAAAAAATAAAACTTATAAGTGTTTGAATAGATTTCAGCGATTAACAATATTTTTTTATGAGAACAAATTACATAATTTTTATTATAAAAAAAACAAAAAATAACACCATGTCCATGATTGCACAGGATTATTGTAATTCTTCTTTTCAAAATTCATCTTTAACAGATTATAATTCGGAGGGAAATAGAACTGATGGTGGAGAAGCTTTATATGTAAAACCGGAACATGTTATATTCGATGTCGTTCATATTGAGGAAGAAGGATCTCAAAAGTGGGAGACAGCAGAACATTGGTTAAGGAAGGACATTAATTCTGTAAAAAGATTAAGATTCCAAATAAATTTCCCAGCCACACAAAAAAATTTAACGACACCACCGAAAGTGAAAGTACCAGTTTTATTAATTCCCCTGTTTAAAATAAATGGCTCTTACGATGGGTTTTCAAGAGCGTTCTTTGAAGGTGTTGTTAATTTCAATGAGATTTATAGGCTTGAAGGTGGCTCAGTTAAAGGGATAAACTATTCTTTCAAATCTTCAAATGAAAACGGTCCAGTAAATTTTGTAAAACTAGATGGGGAGGATATTTTCTCTGAAGAAAATAATCTAGTGAAAGGTAAGTCTGCATATTTTATATTTTACGATGAGGAAAAACAAACGTATATTCTATATGCGGGAGCTTTAATTCATACGCAGACTATGGACGGACAAAATAAGAAATTAAAAGCTTTTTATGACAACTACCTGTTAGGCAGAAAAGATGTTGCTTCATCTGAAGGTCCTGTGTTCGAAATATCTTTAAATATTTCTATGTTACTACATACACTATGGATTTATTCGAATATACCTAACACATCTGGGGACGTTGTATCTGAATTGTCACTTTCTAAAATGTTCAAGGCAGTAGAGAATAATACTCTAATTGTTCGATTAATTCAAAAGGATACAGATAAAGGGTTTAAAGTTCAAAAATACATTGATGGGGATTTATTAAAAACCGAATATATTAATATGAAAATGCCGTGTAAAACAACTGATGGAATCGAAATAAACAAGCAATTCTTCAATGAGGCATGATGGTTTATATTAACAAGGGTCCGTCAGTTTCAAATAGAGTAAATAAAATTTAAACTTTTTCATTTATTTGTTTTTTATGATTAAAAGTCGTCTGTTTTCTGTGTTAATATAACTTTTTTCACTGTGTACAAGTCAAAGTGATTCTTTTAACTCTTTTTTCTGTGAGTTTGTCTTTTGCGGTCAATATTTTTAAAATAAATATACACACAACAAGATATAGATTATATAATAGCTAGCATCAGTGTTGTTTGAGTCTATACTAAATATGCTTATAAGGACAAAGTTGAATATTTTTAATAATCTCTTACGCGTTAAATAAGATTTTTTTAGACCTATAAATATAAATTTATCGTAAAAAAACTGCTTGTTCATATCCATAAAAGCCAAAAACATATTTTTATTACGAAGCATGTTTATGTGTCTTTGTAAGAATAAGACTAAGTCGATGTATTATTATAGTATTCTTTAAAAAAACAAAAGCAAAGCTTCTGAACACGTTTGTGTTTGAAGAATTATGCAAAGACAATTCTTTGTGTTGACTCTAAGCATTTAAACAAGCCCTCTAAAAATATATACATTATATAATCTCCAATTTGTCCATTCGTTAAGCTACAAAATTTTTTATTTTGAACAAAATCTTGATTCTACTAATCTTATAAAAATAATAAAAAAAAACAACAAACAATAGCCTCATCTTTTTTTTGTCTGGCTCGAAATTGCAATTTTCTGTATAAATATAAATAAGTTTTTTTATAAATATAAAAAAAGCAATATCAAAAAAAAACACATAAATTTTGACATACGGGCTTTTTCGATCTTTTTCGCACTTGTTCCAAGCAGTTTGGCTTTCGTGAAAAATTTGTTGTGTTTCACAAAATTTTTTGACTTTTAAATATTACCTGAATACCCGAACGAAAACAGCACACGCGTAAAACCAAATTTAGACTATCTGGAAAAATATAAACTCAAAAAAAACGAACTTAAAAAAACGAGAGTTTGCCCATAAGTTAAATATAAAGGTGTGTATTTTGAGTTTCATATTCGAGCCTGTAAATGTTAATCTTAGAAAGTGCAAACATTTGATCATTTTTTTAAGATTAGTCGCTGGGGTTCAGCTTTTCGAGTTTAGATATTCAGCATCGTTTTTCAAATTTTTAATTTTTCAGATACGGTTTTTCAGGTTTTTCTCTTTTCGCTCGGTCTCTGCTTCGGATTTATGCGTGTGCTGTTCACGTGCAGCTATTTGAGTAATATATAAAGCTGGTTTTTTTACAAAATACATTAATTTTTGCTCGAAAGCGAAGCTACCTACAACAATTGCTAACGCGATCGAGAAACCCTATAAAAAAGTTAATATTCTATAATACGTTTTAGCAAGGGTTATAAATACAATTTGATATATTTTTTAAAAAGATTATTAAAATATATAAATTCTTATAACCATAGTCGACAGCACTATAGATATTAAAGATTTTTTTATATTAGAAAAAACAGGGTTTATGTTTCTGATCAAGTGTATTATAAATTCACTTATATCAGGGTTTTGTGATTATTTTACTAATACTTTTACTCAATTTATGAATGTTTTTGCTTATTTTTAATAGCAAAATTACACATATTTATATTTATACACAGAGCTGTAAGATATTCAATAAACATCAGGGCTTTTTTTTACAAATTAGAGCGTACATACTGCATATTTGAAAAACAAAACATATTTACATATTGTGTCGGAAAAAAAAACATTTGCGAATAGGTGAAATAAATATGTACGTTAAAAACAAAAGTTAACTATATAAGGTTTTTATTCTCTTTTTACTAAAACATAAAAGTAAATGAAAACCGCATCTTTGGAAATGAGCATAATATGCATTTTTTCAATCATGATTAATGTGAACAGTTTCTATTTTTTTGCGATCTAACCGACTTATCTCTATACTGAATTAAAATAATAACTAATCGAAACGTAGATGAAATTGTTGGACAAATGGCGATAAAACCTGATGTTTAAAAAAATATTTTTGATTTAATTAGTAATATAGTTACTTTATCCCAGGCTGAATCTGAAATTTAAAGGGTCTATTTTTGATTTAATTAGTAATATATGTTACTTTATCCCAGGCTGAATCTGAAATTTAAAGTGTCATTCTTCGATTCAAACCCATAACTTACTCATGTGTTTTTAGAAACTTTTTCATTAGAGAAATCATTATTTATATATTGGGGCCTCAATTAGTTATAGACTCGTTAATGTTATGACAGGGCTTTTATTTACACACTCGTTTTATAACACAGTGCTATTTTATAAATTTTTGCAAAACATTATATTCTACAAAAAATTTGTAGGCACTGGGTCGGGCATTAGGTCTCTTTAAATCAAACAACGATGTTTTAACGAAACTGTCGGTAATACTAGTTTCAGAATAAAAAACACACTTAAAAAGTTGAACACACAATCTATTCGATTTTTTTATATTTCAATCTTATCATAAAAACTCTAAATAAAGGAATATAGAATTTGACAGAATATGTGAAGAAAATTTCTATATTCTCGTTACAAGATTCCGAGACAATTTAGACACTATAGTCATTTTATACGACTTAACTCTATTTCGTTAAAAAGCAACTGTTGCTATCCTAGAATATATTAATTTATCTATTGATGAACATTAAAAAAATTAGCCATTAAAAAACCATTATTTAATAATCACCCTACTGTAGCATCCAGTGAAACGAGTAATGTATAAAAATCTAGTTTTAGATATAATAGGCATCATATGAAGTATATTCAGCGTATTACTATTCATCGAATTCTTTCTAAACAAAAAAACAACAAAAAACGAAAAAAATTTTTATACATCAAAAATAAGGGTCAGAAAAAAAGGGGCTTTTACTAACATGTATCGGTAACATCTTATTATAGAATCGACGTCTGAATATATTAAAAAAATAGCTAACTTTCAGAGCTAAAACTGCCAAAAAAAAAGTTTAAATATATAAGAAGAAAATAAGACAAATATAAATATAAACACATAACAACGAACAGCAACGAACAGATTCTGAAAAACCTGGATAAAAAAACT
This sequence comes from Cucumispora dikerogammari, assembly GCA_014805705.1. NCBI lineage: Eukaryota > Fungi > Microsporidia > Cucumispora > Cucumispora dikerogammari. Next base: position 4,731 of record SBJP01000283.1, on the reverse strand, counting down.
TTTTTTTTGTTTGCGATTAATTAGTGTTTAACTCAGAAAACACCACGAAAAACACCTATAGACACTTTAATTTATTGGTTTTTTTGTATAATTTCTAAAAACTGTCTAACATTTAAAAAAACATAAATTCCTCTAAGACGTGCTGCTGGGTATATTCAATCTCCAAGAAATTTATAATAATATACAATTGTTCTTCTTTGAATGCGCCACTCTATACTTGCTTATATACAATTATAAACAAAAAAGTTTGTTAAATCACAAAATTAACACCAACGACATATCTAGTAAATTTATATATAACATGTAAGTGGGAAAATCGCGTCTGGTCTTTAATGAATATTATATACTACCAAAATACTCGCACACCCTTATCAATTAAACCATACCTGATAAGATCAATATAGAAGTTATCGATAAATAGTTGTAATTAAGGCAAAACAAAAGCCAGTTTTCACAGTTTTTACAATATCTGCGTCTTTTACAAAATTTTTTGCGATTTTTTTTAGCATAATCTTTAAAAAATTATTTATAATAATTGATTTAAATAAAAGTTTTTTTCGATTTCTTTCTATCATTTTCTCTTAATTTTCTCAACTTTCAAAAAGTTTATCGAGTTTTTCACAACGTTTATATTTTTTTCTCGACTTTTTGAATGCTTTGATGCTAATAAATATTTATTAATAGTAACCAAAAAAAGAGAAACTGTTTTTTAGACGAACTCTTTAATTATCATTAAACTATCCGAACTAAATAGAACTTTCTCAATACTAATAAAAAGACAATCCCGTCGTTTCCTCGAGATTTTCATAACACATTTTCGCAATTTTTTTATATTTTAACACTTAACAAACCACGTCATATACTATATATACATTTTATACGAAATAAAAAACAGTCGCGAGTCGATATAAGTGAACGGGAACATCAGGCCTGAATTTTACTTATCGATTTGTTTAATAAGAACATTATTAAACAAACTTTTGAGCTTTAAAAAAACGATATACATGCGTTCATTGTTTAACACACGTGTTTAATTTGAGCTATACTAAGTTAATTCGTATTATAATTAAAAGGTACTATGTTTTTTAGATAAAAACGTACCGTTTTTTTTCTTTGTTTAATTTTTATATACATCTATATGACTGGTTTATGATGTATATATATATAACTTTATAGTAAGAATCAATAGTGTTGAACGTGTTGTATTACAGATATATAAAACAGCCATCTGAAATATCAATCGGTCTTTTTTATCTTTGTTTACTTATGATTCTTAGAAAACACAATAAAATAATTAATATTTACTTATGATTCTTATAAAACACAATAAAACAATTAATATTTACAATCGAATGCATTTAGTCCCTTAAAAAATTTTAATTAAGCAAACTGTTATAAAAATAATTATTATTATATTTGATTTTTTTTTAATAATATAAAGTAAAACGAAAATAAAGTTTTTAAAACAATTTAATAAATAACAAACGTTATATAATTTAGACACTTTTGTATATTATCTTTAATTTTATTTAATTGTTTTTCTATGAAAAAAAAAAGATATTTTTTCAATATTTTAATTAATTTCGTTTTTTTTGAAATATATTTTCTTTTTTAATTTACATAAAATGCACATAATGCTTTTATTTTAAATGTGTCTTTTTTTAATATAAAGTTTTTTATCATTGGCACTTTAATTTAAATACAAGACAAGTTTATATATGATATTAAAAAAAACTTAAATGATATATTAATATATACATACTTAATAAACAAGCCCTGCTAGCTCAGTCGGTAGAGCATCAGACTCTTAATCTGAGGGCCGCGGGTTCGAGTCCCGCGTGGGGTATTTTTTTATAAAAACTGTGTTTTTTGTTTTGCTAATATTTTTAGAAAAACAGCAGATTTTTTTTAATAAAAACAACTATTATATATTTTAAACCAGAACTAGTAACACAATTATATTTTCAAAGAAAAAACCAAAATCCCAATTGAACTTACAAATACTCCAAAGCCATTTAACTTTGAGAACCTAATTATATTTTCAAAGAAAAAACCAAAATACCAATTGAACTTACAAATACGCCAAAACCATTTAACTTTGAGAACCTTAGATTTTGAAAAAAAACTGAATAAACAATAATTACAATTTCTTTACAAATACCCGCCACGCTTAAATACATAACATTACTAATATTTACTAAAGAAAATTCTGAATATATTAAAATTATTGATAAAACACACGAATAAATAATTACTTTCATATTACAGGCTTCAAAAACTTTCAATTGGGGTTTTTCAAAAATTATTGAAATAATTAATAAGAAAATGAATATTGGCAGCGCCAAGTTTTTTATTATTTTTAAAACGTGTAAATTATTTTCTAAAGTTTTTTCAAAATATGAAATTTCATAATTATTTTGTATTGATTGTATATCATCAAAGGGACAATTATTTTGTATTGATTGTATATCATCAATGGGATATGGTTTTAGTAATGGAATTGCTTCAGGTTGTAACTTATTTATTAAAGGGTTTTTGTTTTGTATCGAAATTGCTTCAGGTTGTAACTTATTTATTGAAAGGTTTTTGTTTTGTATCGAAATTGTTTCAGGTTCTATCTCATCCAATAAATGTAAATTAGTTATAAAATCTAAATCACCGGGCTTAGATATTTTCTTCTGTAAAATATATTGTACATATGCCCACCTAAAACCACCAATAAAAGAAGCTAACAATAAAGTATAAAACCCGTTATTAGAAGACGCTTTAGCTGAACTATTATTTATAGTTGTAAGAAATACACCGCTACTAATTAGAAATATAATTATAAATTTTTTTATACTTGGCCTTTCCACATTCAATAAAAAAGAGTTCAATAAAATAAAAATCGGCGAAGAAGATTTTATCATTGTATAAAAAGCCAACGAAGATTTTCTTAATGAATAAACAGATAATGAAATATCAAGGGAACTAATTAATCCACATAAAATATCATTATAGAGTTCGTTTTTTTCTTTAGTTTTACTATCATAACGATATACAGGTTCTGTGTCATTATAAAGTATATTTTTTTCTTTAGTTTTACTATCATAATGATGTACAGGTTCTGGGTAGTAATGATATATTTTCATATATTTGATAAATAAAAGTAATGAACTACATATGATGTATTGTGATAAATATTGACAAGAACTTACAAATATAGGATACGGGAAATTATATTTTGTTACACCAAAGAAATGTGAACTAAAAAAACCTAATAATAAAGAGCTACTGAAATATAAAAAAGTATAAAAAAATACTTTCATAAACTTGTTGGTGATTTTTTTTAATTATATGTGTTTTAAGATCAAGTATACTTGATTCTTAAATATCAAACTGTGATCTATTTTCTAGGAAAATGTGTTGATTCTTAAATATCAAACTGTGATCTATTTTTAGGAAAAATGTGTTGATTTTTTATAATCAGTGCATTTAATTTTTTATGATTAAATAGTTAACAGATGTTTTTAGTTACTGTTTGAGATTTATATATAAACCTTAATAGTTAGAGAGCACGTATTTAAATAAAGATAAGTTTTAAATAAAGTCGTAAAATTTCAACAAAAAATTTTTTTTATTTTTACAAAACAATCGGATCAATAACTACCTACTTACCAATCTATGCGTGTCTCCGTCGTAATTAATTAACTTAATATGTATGTCTTAATAATTTAATACTTCAATATTAAATGAAAAAAAATGAAAATATTAATATTTTCATTATCAAACAAGTTTAAAAAAACGAAGTCTATTTTTTATTTTTAATTATTTTTAATTAAAAAAAATTTTTTTTTTCAAACCTTAATAAACATTTATAAACATTTATATAATGTCATTATATGAGATTTTACAATAAATAACTTATTATATTATATATAACACATAATACATATATGTATATTTATAACATTTAACTATAACATGTTTGTACCATATACCTTGTATACGTGTTTTTTACATTTTGTTATTGTAATTTATTTATCAGCCTTTTATATTTATATTATTTTCTAGATTATAGATATTTCATTTTCATATTTGTTATTTTCTTAAAAACAATTAAGCCTTAAAAAATAACTAGCCCTTAAAGAACAGTTAATAATAAAAAAAGAATTAATAATAAAAAAAGAAATAATAATAAAAAATCAAAACAAAATCAATTATTTGATTTTAGAAATTATTTTTAAAAACTTAATTTTTTTAAAACATGAATCTTTTTCTTTATTTTATTTTTTATATTTTCCCTAATTTTCTTAATTTCTTTAATAATTTTTATGTTTTTAGTGTAGAATTGCTTTTAGATAATGATAGTAGTAATATTATTAGTAATAATAATAATAATAGTAATAATAATAGTAATAATAATAGTAAAAATAGTAATAGTAATGCTAGTAACAGTAATAATAATAGTAAAAACAATAATAATAGTGAGATAAGTGAAAAAATTATAGAAAATAGAAATAATTTAATTCACAAGCTGTTGGAATCAAAGATTATAAATAAATAAATAATTTATTTATTTATAATATATTGTTTTTAATTTTTGGATATAGTAGGGGGTTTCTCCCACCCACCTCCTTCTCCAGCTTTAGCTGGCTCAGTCGCGCTGTCTATATTTGATGAATCAAATATAGATTTTCCCCCCCCCCCCCCCCCCCCCCTCCTCCCCATCACCTGTTGCTGTCTCGATAC
>SBJP01000282.1:0-18912 GCA_014805705.1 Cucumispora dikerogammari | reverse complement strand
GTTGTTTAGTTCGATTGTATCACTTCTCACAACAAAAAACGTAATATAAATTATTATACGATCTTGGGCTGTTAGGTCGTTATTAAAGCTATGAAAACAAATATAAATCTGATTAAAAATTTTATTTTTTTCAATAATAAATATTATGATCCAAAAAGTAGCTTTTCCACTATAATTTAATTAAACAAGATATATTTGCGAAGTGTAACTCAAAACCATTATTGATTTTTTTCTATAAAATTATTTTTTGACTTGTTCTAATCACTGTTGCGCTAAAAACGCAAGACCCTTTTGACTCGTTTGATTGCTTTTTTAAACAAATTTTTTCATTAAATCAGATGTTCGTGTTTTTTTTACTTATACTACACTGACGATCAATTCTAACACGTGGGTCGCGTTGATTACAACACTAAACCAAAATTTACTAAAAGTGTCTTAACTTTTACTTAAAAATTTTTTGATTATTTGAGACAATAGATGAAACTTGCTTAATTAACATTAAACTGGTGAGTAGATTATACTAGACAAGTACCAAAAAAAACTAAGTTTAATAACGTTTTACTATTAATTAACTGTAGCCATAAAACCTCACATTCAAATTCAATCACTACTATTTAACACAACAAAATAATGATTATCGGCTGTAAAACTGGTTTAAAATTTTTAATTCACAGTGAGTGATGTACAAAATAAAAATATAATAATCGACACGTTTATTCGAAAGATTGATGTAAAGTACAGGTATTTTTTTAAGCGATTTGATACAAAAAATACAAGATGATACTGAGCCCACTTTTATCATTTGTATGTGAATTAAGTATGCAGCAGTTTTAATCGAATAAAAATAAACGAATGCTCTTGAATGATGCTCCGTAGAGGCAAGAGTGCTACTTATACGTTCACTTTTCCCAATTATCATCTTATTTAAAAAAAGATATATTATAATTTGAGTATAAACGTAAACATTATACAGTATTTTTTCAAATTACCAACTTTAAACGGCGTAAACAAGCGTATTAATGTCGGTTATCAGCCCCAATCAAATTAAAACAAGCGAACAGCCGATTTTAATAAAAAAGTCATCATTTAAAAAAAGACCCAAAACCTTCACGCAGTTTTTTTGACTCGAACGACTAGCAGTACTAAATAAAAAAATGTTTAGAGAAAAAATTCTAACTAAAACGGTTTTTCTGTTTTTTATTTAATTGTATTTGCTTAATTTATTAGTAGTACAATTTGGCTCGATTAAAATTATAATATGCAGGGGAGAATGTATAAGTGCCCCAAGAGTTGTACATTTGATTAACTGTTACGTTCACGTGTTTAAAATATATCAAATGACTATGCTTTACCCAAGTTGCTCTTATATGAAACGACCCTATAAGATTTTTTAAAAATTTTTATTATCGAATCGATCGAAAAGGCATCTAGTTAAGATTATTTTTCAGAAAAATTTTGATAAACATTTAATTTTTTCTTCATAATTAATTTTAGATATGTTCTTCTAAGATTAACTAAAACAAAATAAAAAGTGTATACATAAACAGGTTTATTTAGTTATTGTAAGAAGGCAGTTAAAAAAATCGAAAAAAAACACATCTTTTGTTATAGATACGGGGGGAAAATAAACCAAAATATAACCTTGAGATTATAACACCAATACAACAGTCGTTTTGTAATAAAACTGCTTTGAAATAAACTCGTGTAAACTTTGCTGTAAACATAATTGGTTTTTAAAAAACGTTCATAGTCACTTTCAAGTAGAATAATAAGGTGTGTGTATTTAATCAAAATAAACATACCAGATTTATTGATGAGACAATAGCCAGCCTTACGCTATTTAATAATTAAGCCATCTTTCTCTAATATAAATTTAATTAAGTTGAATCAGCTGAAATATAAATTGATATTCTAGTAATGAGAAGAAAAGGGTCTCGTCTATTATTCCAAGTCTCTTTTTTTTTGTTTGCGGTTCTAAATAAGTTGCTGTTTATATAATAGAGGAGTTAAATACGGTGTTTTTCTCCTTTTAAAACAAAGGGGATTTTTATATTAAAAAAACAAAAGCTTTAAATATAATATTCAGAAACAGAAAAAACATAATTGATAACAAAAAACATAATTGATAACAAAAAACTTCATTAATAACAAAAAAAGATAATTTTTAAGTCAAAAAAAAACCTCCCTTTAAAAAACCCCTTAAGTAAAAAAAAATATTGTTACCACAAATATATAAAATGCCCATGGACAGAAAACCTACAAAGCCAAGCAACAATAAACGTGACTCGTTTCTAAAGGAAAATAAAGATTATGTATCTGTAAAGAACGAACAATACTCTTCTGGGAATTTAAATAAATCAGACTCAGAGTCATATTATTCAACTCTTTCTTCTAGTAGTACCAATGATACTCCTAAAATCGCTAAACAAACCACACCGTCGCAGACAATTATTATAAAACAACATTCAACGATAGAAAATGAAGATTTTGAAAAAATTAGTGAGGTAGAAGATTTGAGAGTAAAAACAAACAAAGATCAAATCATAAAAAGCCCAAAATATCTTTCACCTCAACAAACTGGTCGTCGCCCACCAACTCATAATCAAAAAAAGATGAACGATCTCGTATCAAAATCACCTTCGATAATTTGGGATTTTTTACCGTTTTTGATGTTTCTGACATTTGTCGGAACAGTAGGTTACTTATCTTATGGAATAAACAAGAATAAGTTAAAAAACATGAGTTTTTATTGGAACGCATTTATTAATAATGTTCACATCTTCTCAGCTTCAGTGGCGATAGGAGTATACTTTTTTTCTATGATTACAACATCTACAAGATTCTTTTTTTTGATTACAGTTCTTTCTTTAAATGGAATAGTTTCATATCAAGTTGTAGATTTTATCATTGGAAAAACAAGTCTTTCCAAAACGGTACTTTTGTTGATAGCCAATCTCGGATTCGGGATTTTTAGCATTTTTATTTTTCATTATCCGTACAATCACTTAATTACGATTAGTTTTCAACAAAATATAACGAGTATATACTTTAGAACACTTGTATCTCGAATATTCATACCTATTCTCTGCTTATATTCTTTGTTGTCAGGAATTTTAATAGCGGGAACTCTATTTTTCTCAAAAGATGTCAGCGGATTTATAAGATTTTTGCAGATTCTCATTCTATGTTTATTTGTTAATTTTTTACATACTGTGGTTTTAGGGTTTGATGTAGTAATTCTCGCGAAAAAGTCAAAATTTGTTTTAATCAAGTTATTACCAACCCTGTTCATCTATTCATTATTGAGACCGACGTATTTAATACTTGGCGTACTTAGAACAAAAAAAATAAATGAAGAAAAAACATCCTTCGCTAACTCTTTCAAAAACATAACAAATAAAATAACTAAACCTTTTCAATTCCTTATGCGTCGTTTTAGTTCAACAAATTTATATTTCGCCACTGTTTTTTCAGTGAATCACGGCGTACCTTCCGGATATGCAATAAAGACGACCTTTCAATTTATTGAAACTGACTTATATATAACAAATATTAGGGATGTGCCGTTTTTTAGAATATTTATTCCGATTTGTTATACGGCGGTTTATGTTCTCACAAAGCTTTTGCCAAAAGATCATCTTCTACCAGCGTATCCTATACCTGTATTATTTTTACCGCTTTTACTGCCTGATATTGTAATTGCACCTTTCTACTATGCAGTTATGAAGGCTTATCAAGAGATTAAAAAAGAGACGCTTGTTGAACTGAGAAGAAAAAGAACAGTCAATTATGTTTAGAGAAAATTCTGTGGGGGAGATTGGGGTAATTGGAAAAGAGTAAACTTTTACTTTTAACCAATTGTTTTTTTTTGGTTTCTATTAGATTTTTATATTATATATCGTTTTTGATCAAATATAAATATTTTTTGTTGTATTAATAAACACACTATTAACAACTCATGTTGAATACAAAAACACTTAAAAAACTTCAAAAATCACTTCAATTTCTCAAAATGCGAAACAAATATAGAAAACCCTATCAGCTTTTAATTCACCCGTCGTTTTTTAATAACAACATACGTTCATATGATACGATTAAAAAAATATTTGGGGTTACTAAATTATTGGTCACTGAATGTACTTATAAACATATAAAAAACTCATTTATGACCCACTGTGAGATTAGGAATTGTAAAAAAAAATGTGCTTTTTTCGTAGACAAATTTGGTAAGCAATTAGCCGGGGGAGCAGCCCCTATTGAAGATTTAAAGATAGACATCGCAACACAAGGATTGGAAAGTATTAATTCGAACACTGATGTTAAAACAGATAAAGGTAAAAACACAATAAACACTCATGAACTCTGTATAGGTACCACAGATGTTAGAACAAATACCCTCAAAAAAGGCAGTAACACCATAATAAATACCAAGGAAGAAGCCGAAAATAATAAAGAGATACATAATGAAATACACGCGTGTCTTAAAAACATTCTTAAAGGGGGAAACAAGTTCAGATATATTTTAGTGTGTTCAGATGAAATTGCGGTGAATGAATTCTTGGGGTTTAAAAAAGTACCCATTCTTGAGATTTTCAGAGGAAGTTATATGTTTAATTTAAGCGGCTTCGAAAAAACTGTTGATTGAATAATTTTATATGAGAAATGTTTTTAATTGAAAAATGAAAAGGGTTTTTTTAGTTACTTTTTTTTTTTGGTTCGTTCAGAATACATTTTATATAACCAACCCAACTAATTTATGAAAAGATCTTTAACTATAGGACGGCCTGTGTCGGGATAAAATACTGTTTTTTATCACAGGTAAATTATATTTTTAACTAAACGAAAATAACGTTAAAAAATGAAATAAAATACATGATTTTTATCCAGAGCTATTTTATATTGGTCTAAGATAGTTTAGCAGATCGAATATTTAATTTAATCATAAGAGTGTGTGTCAAGCTATAGAACTATTCTGATAGTTTCAAGCCACCGTCTCCTATATAACAAAACTCAACGTGTAGTGTGTAATTAACAAAAAAAATTACAACTATATAACTTCGATTTCGTTTATTTTATGAAAATTTTCGGCAATATATGAAAAAGGTTTAGATCGTAAAATCATGTTTTGTGTATATGATAGGTAGTATTCAGTCAGTTTATTTATAAAAGATATTCAAAAAAAAAGGATTTTTGAAAAGTAATTTTTTATATCTTGTGCTAAATACCCGCGCTACTAGCTCCATAATAAGTAATATAACACATTTAACAATTAAGCCCCTAGGCCGCCTATAAAATAAAGTTCGGTGGATGCCATGTTTTTAATTAAAAAAATAAACAACTTGTTAAAAAATGTTTTGATGCGGCGAGTAAACTTACTATCTATAAAAAATAAACCAAATTCAACTGCGATACAGGTGATCCCCTTTCCGATTATATAGTAATATAAAGAAAGAATTTACTTGCTTTTCCTCTTAGATCATCACTGAGAAAACAACACTTACGAAAAACATTTTCTTTATCTGATCTCATAATATTCGAAATAAAAAAATTTAGTAAATAAATCTAGTGAAAAATTATGATTGAAAATATACACAGCTTCCCTTTTATTCTTGCACAGTTTTCTCTATAATAATAATAATATATAGCTGCTATATATGTTCGAATAATATTGTAATTGCGGAGAGGTAACGATAAAAAAGACTAAACAACGGATGTTGTCATATGAAAACAATGTCGTTTACACTGACGTTATTGAAGACAATCCCCATTTCGGTTTTTTGAAAAATTGAAAACAAAGAAAAAGAGTTATAAACACGAAAACTTTAATATTGAAATACAGATCTTTCTTGTTTTCTAAGAATATAGGTTTTTGTTAAGTATATTTTACTTTCTTCTTCTATGTAAAGTTTTTTAACGAAAATACATTTAATTTTGTAGATATTCATAGATATATGAAATATATGCACAAATATATGAAATAAAACATGAGTTTGATATCTTTTTTTTAATGTGCGGGAGTTTAAACTACATTCAATTAGACAATGTGGTTATTCCTAAAGAGATGTCGACCGTATAAACATTGTTTCTCTAAACGAGAACGCAATATCAGTGTTCTTGTTTTGATGAATACACTGAACTTTCAAATAAAAAAAAAAAAGCGTATAAAAACGTGTTGTTTTGTGACCTACATTCAAAATATACGACAAATGAAGTTTTTACTTTAGAAAAGTTTATAGTAATGTACAATGTTAGTTTGCATAGGACCCAAGATGCTGCTTGTTTTTTTAAAGATAATAGCGCATTATCTTATATTTTCACGCATATAGCTCTCAATTGAAGTTAATTACAGTGATCCTCTCAACTATTAAAAGCAGATGTTTTATAATTTGTCAAACCAGAAAAAAATAAGATTATCGAGACAACTAAACTGTTACTTATTGATATTTAAAAAGACGCGAGTTTTAACACGGGTGTTTTCTATAGACATATGAACTAATTTCTTGATGTGCTCTTAACAGAAAGCTTTTTAATTAAGAAAAACTTTCGTTTTTTTTTGTTTTCATCATCTACTTAAAAATTCTCATATATTTGTAAATAATTTACATATAATTGTGTAAAAAATTGTAATTAAGCAAAAAAAAAAGAATCAGGTGTTTTTTATCTTCTAATAAAAAAAATTGAAAATTTGTTATAAGTTAAAAACTACTCAAACGTGATTATGATAGTATTTATTTCTAAATGAACGAATAATAATTTGCTTTTTTATAATTAATTGAAAAATCAGAATAGTTGAATAGAAAAACAATGTTTCTTCGTGTTTATTGAAGCTCTCGCGCTACAGGTAAGTTTGGTGAGGTGATTCTGTTTGATAAATGAAGAGTTACTTATAAACTTACTCAACACTATAATCTTAATCAAGAAAAGTTATATTATGATTTAAATAAACAAAAGTAATTGAGTAAAAACCAAGGCATTATATAATAAAATTTCAGTTTATTGCTTTAAAACTAGTTAAACACGAAATTGGTGTCATTTAGACTCTCGGGAATGAACGTCGATCAAAATTTATAAAAAAACAAACTTTTAAAAAAATGTCAAAAAATGTGCAGACAAAGCTTTTGTACTCAACGGCGAACAGTGATAAAAAATAACGTGATTGTTCGTTAATTACAAATTAAAGGTAATTTCTGTTAGTTGTATTTAATTATTTTCGATTAGTTAACTTACAATAGCTCTTTTCTCACTTAATATTATAGCGTGGGATGTGTATAAGTGCATATGCAGCTATTTACTGATGTCTTCTCATCAATTTATTGTTAAAATATTTGTTTTTATATAAACCAATTTTTAAATATCTTACATACAGAGCAAGTATCAAAGTAACATTGGGTAGATATTTGTAAGATACGTCCCATAAAATGATTAAACAGCTTTATTGTTTCTATAATCAAGTTTTATAAACAATGGCATAAAGTTACGGCTGAAAGCTTCTCGAAGAGATCTTATATAAAAACTTTTTTTTATATTACACGTAGTAGCCAGAGGTTTTAATACGAGCAGTTTTTTCGTCTCGTCTAGCGTCAAAATAAACCAACGGCCGGTCACAACCTGTTTATTTGAAAAAAAGCGTTTAAATAATCACAAATTATCTATACAAAAAAAGAGATTTAAAAAAACTTTACTGAAATTTATTATTTTTTCTTACCTTATACTAATAACTGGGTTTCTTTTTAACTTCGTTCAACGTATTTAGAGTGAAGTTGAATCTATCAAGCTCTATTATCTATAAATAAACAATTAAGTTTTATATTTCACTCAAGATGTCTTAAGATCATGTCTTGATTTCGAGTCAAGTGTTAGTTTGTGTTTTCCATAGGGCGTTTTTTAAACAAACTGCCTTATTTCCTTATCATCTTCTAAAATTAAAAACTAAGATGTCTTATTTTACAATCAGTTATAAAAGATACAAAAACAACACTAAAGCAAACAAAACCATGTCTATATTCACTCATTATGGTCTGTATACGCAAATACAAAAATAATATTCATAAAACAACATCCAAAGTCAAAACAAGGCATCGATGATTAAGCAAAACTAGCGTAAAAGATTATTAAAAATTTCGAGTTGTTTGTTATCAATAAAGCTAGAATGTAATATGTGAGTGTTCGAAATAATCTAAAGAATAAAGTCAGCTAATCTTTTCTTAATATCAATCATGAAAAGCAGAAAAACATAAGCTAGAAAAATCATGTATTTGACGAACGCGACAACTTAAGTTATTTTAATCACAATATATAGTTAATTGGTGAAGCTCTGAATATTAATTTTTTTGTCTTTTCGGGTTTTTTGAAACTACCGATTCTTTTTTTGGCGAGATAACGATATTATTTGAGTGTTCAGTAAAAAAACAAAGAAAAACATCTGTGTAATAAACACATTTTAAAAAAAACTTTTATCTTTTAATAGTTGAAATATCTCTATAACACATATAACTTGTTTATAATTAAAGTCTGTTTTTATGTTTTGTTTTAAAAATTTACTTATTTTTAAGAAAAAATCGTAATACTCCGACTAAAATTAGTTCTGGCGATTTAAGACAATGCCGTCGAACTCACTGTTTGTTTTTATAACCAGAAAGAGTGTTATAAAACACATAGTTTTTTAATAATATTAATTGATTGTTTACTCTATCTGTCTTTCAGTTCTAAATTTTCAGTGAGTATATACTATTTTTAGATAAGTTAAGAAATTACTTATATAAGATCAACATGAAAACCAAAAGAGTATTAGAAACGAATAAAACTTCGTCAATTTTTTTGAGTCTGAAATAGTCGAAAAACAAGTTATATATTTGTAAAAAAAATATTTAAAAGATGTTTAAGTGCGTTGTAGTGTACATAAAGGCTGTATCAAAATTAAAATCATATCGAAAAGTAGTTGTTAAAAGGCAGAGCGCTAACTGGGTAATGGCCCAGTTAGCGCCAAACTCGGCCAGAAAAATAAAAGCGATAACTCGGCCAGAATAAATCTAAAAAAAACCGTGACTAATTACCAAAAAATAAGAATCAAGGAGACAGCAAAAACTTAATTCACGAAAACTACATATTCAACAAGGACAACCGCGCATCAGCTAATACAAACTAGAGATGCTCAAAAAGAAGTTGTTTATCAAATAGTATTATAATCGCAAACAATGAATTTCTTATTGTTGGCAATCACAATCACGAACCCGAAGACGTCAAAGTACTCAAATGCAAACCATTGGCTATATTAAAAGAAAAAGTAGAAAACACCGGCCGGACTAATACAAAGATAGTCACGGAAATAACCAAAGAACTCGAGCAACCCAACTTATTGAAAATACAGAAAATAAAAACACTAATAGATAAATGCACACGATTAAGAAATTTAAAATACAAAAAAGCATAAACAGACAACATACTCAAATTCCTAAAAAACGGTTTACAAAAAAACAAAATTGTTCAACACGACAGTGGCTGTAAAACAGAAAACAGATACATAATACTATTTTCAGAAACCAACAAAAATTATATTAAAAAAGCTAGAGCAATAATGATAGATGGCACTTTTTTGGTGCGTTCCGAAAGATTTCGTGTAACTTATCACGTTCAATTTTCAACTATTTGATAAATAATTTACGTTGTGTTTTATATTGCTTAAAACAAAGATGGAAAAAGATTATATCGATGCTTTTGCCAAACTAAAATCTTTGCTATTAATAGAACCCGAAAATATCATTCTCGATTTTGAACTGGGGTTAAAAAAGTCGATTACGAAAAACTTCCCACTTTAAACATTTTTGATTGTTCTTTTCATTTTAGCCAATCTATTTGGAAAAAAATAAAAAAAATGAGCATCACCACCTCTTATAAAAATGACAGTTCTATCAATAAAATTTTTAAAAGCGTACTAAAGTTGATTTTTGTGCCGACGAAAGAAGTAACAAAGGTTTTTCCTGAAGATAAAAACGGTCATAATCGGAATAAATAACGAGCCGTTGAGTAATTCTTTTGATTGTTTTAATAAGACATATATCGGGCTCGATAATAAAAAATCACTATATGACATTTCTTTTTTGGAACCGTCATTACAAAGTCAACCAAAATGTGCCACGAACTGCCAACAATTTAGAAGCGATGCACAGGAGTTTTAATTTCAAATGTAACTTAGCCCACGTAAATTTGGGAAGGTTTTTAGAAATTCTGATAGAAGAGACTGAAATGGTCAGAGTGAAAACGATTCAATTACAAAAATATATTGAATTGGCGAGAAAAGACTTAAAAAAAGAAGAAAAAACAAAAGTGATATGTTTTAACTTCGAAAATTATGCTGACATTGACTTTCTAGAGATCTTAAATCAAATACACTACTGGAAGTTTGATTAGTTTTTTTAATATATATATATAAAATAATATATTGTGACCGAGTTAGTGCTTTTATTTTTCTGGCCGAGTTTGGCGCTAACTGTGCCATGTCACAGTTATCTCTCAGCAATGGTAGCTGTTTTAGTGCGTTGTAGAAAACATAATGGCTGTATCAAAGTTAAAAAACCATATCGAAAAGCAGTTGTTAGAACGCTATAAATGCGAAACGCGACGCGTGTAAATATTAAATCTTTATTTATGTTTTTTATGCGCAACTTTTATGAAAAAAAAAGTTTTTTCGAACTCTCTTGTTTTTTTATGTTTTAGTTTTCTGTGTTTTTTTACGTGTTGTATTTGTTTGATTATTTCTGGCGAAGTTTTGCTGTTTTTCTTCTGTATATATTTCAATGGAAAATCGAGATTTTTAGCATTTCTCATGATAAAACGCATATTTTGGCGAAAACTACAGTTTTTCTAGTAGTAGAAATGTTAAAAAAACAAAAAAATACCAAATATATTTAAAAGCGTTATGTCTTTCAAAACTACTTAAAAATCTATTATTTTACTTATAATGCAGCATTCGCGTGTTCTATGGTTTTTTTACATGCTAACATGGTATTTATCTGTATTTCTGAAATTTTTTGAAAGCGATTTGATTTTTATTTATTACAAGTTTTTTTGAACTACTTTTTAAAACTTTTAATTGAAATGAGCACATTTGGAGCATATAAACACGAAAACAGTAAGTCATAAAGCTTTGGTTTGACAATTATAAGAAAGTTTTTTTTTGTAAGTAGCAAGTAACAAACAAACCTTAATCTCACACTCGATCGTTATTTTAGTTTTATTAAAAAATGTATAAAGTGTTAAAAAAATCGAAAAGTCGTCTCGGGAAAAAAACGTCGTTTAACGGACAGAACAAAGAGCTTAACAAAATAAAATTTTTTTGAACAAAATCATATCAGATCAAAAAATATCTTAAGTTTTGCTTTTATCTTTTTTTATAACTGTATTTCAGTTCTTTTTAAAGCTAACACAGCTTCTACTTCCCCCTTCCTCTAACTAAAACATTTTTTTCTAATTATTTTAAATTAATCACTTTATAAAAAAGTGTTAAAAAATAGAAGTTTTTTTTCGTAATTTTGCCTATGAATCTTTTTATTTTCTAAATAAGCTTAGACTGATATTGAATCTAACAGTGTTTTTGACAAGAAGATATGTGTATACATGCCCTATTGATAAAACACTATTAAACTGGTCTTTTTAAAACTTTATTAACAGCCTTTTCAGTGATAATTTTTTTTATATAAAAACAATTATTTTCACAAAGTTTGAGTGATATTTAGAGCTCGGTGTTTTAAAATTGCGATATGTTTATCGGAATCTTTGTTTATGTGAAATATAATATTTTTTATAACAAAGTCGAAAAGATTGAAAAAAACAAGTTAATTGCTTAACAGTTATTTTTTGTTTTAAAATAAACGCTGTTTTTCCAGGTCTATTTTTGTTAGAAAATATTACAAGAATAACACTATGTTGTCAAAATAAATAATAAGTTGTTTGTTAGGCAGAGCATATGATTATGCAATTTTTTTTCTGTTTTATTGACTTAAAAAAACTTTTTATTTATATATGTACAGAGACATACATAGCTACGAAATCTTTTTACCAAGATGTAAAAACGTTCAAAATGTAAATCTTTATCAAATATAAAAAACGTGAGTAGGAAAAGTTTATACCTGTACGAAACAGACCTAAACGTAAAATATAAAAACCCACATCTCCCCTGATGTTAAAATCTTTCAAAAATTAATAAAGATTCTAAATATGAAACTAAACTAACTTTTAAGATTTGGCTTCTCTATGTTTATGTATTTAAAGCACATGGTATTTTATTTGTTTTCGATCGATATTTATAATAACAGTTTTTTATATTTGGGTGAAACCCTATAATGACACAAACGTAAAAATTATAAAAAATTTACACAACTCAAACATTTTTTCTACATATCTTAAACATAAAGAAAAAATCTGCTGTAAAAAATGACGAAGAGAACAACAATGAAACCATTTCTTTATTTTAATCACAAAACAACTTTCTTTTGTTTTTGAAACGTTGTTAAAAACAATAGAAACCGAAACAGATGGCTTTTTCTATAATATAATCTAACAAAGAATAAAATATAAAAGTTTTTGATTTATGATCAATTGTAGGTCTTAATATATAATGATGTGTCAACATACACAACTTCACTATATTATATTTTCTATTTACTTAAAAATAGCTAATACATATTAACTAGACTACGAGCGTTGGTCTATAAAACGCTATAAATTAAAAAACCTAATAAATCATCAGTTCGTCACGAGTAAAAAAAAAGAAAGCATCCTAAAAGTACATTTGTCTTTTTTAATTTCTTAAATATAAAAACTTCAATTATATAAATCTAAATACTTGAAATCTTTTAAAAACGCTCAGAATGAAACGTGTGTAAAAAAAATCTTTTTTAAAACATTACGCGATACTCTATATATTATTTTGAAATAGTTTCTATTTGATCTCATCAGTTCAGGTCAATATCGGTGTCATGATCTTTTTCATATTAGACCTTTTATTAATACTTAGAATCAACTAAGACCTAAAAACTAAGTATGAAAAAAAGTCGACTCAGGTATTGTTTAAAACGTAACTTAATTACAAATTAGTTAAAATTAATTGTGTCTCCTTATTTATTTTATAATTTCGAGTTTTTTCAAGTTATATTTATGTATTTAAATAGTAATTTATTGATGTAATTAACCCAGTTTTTATTAAATAAAAAACACATTTGCTCATATAAAAATTTATTCAAGTGGTTTTTATAACTAATTGAAAACAAAATTTTTAAAAAAAGAACCTTTTTTTGACTTTAAATAGAGTGGTTTTTAAACATATATTGTATTTTATATATGAACAAATATAGACCTTGATGGTTTATGCAAGATATTTTTTTTCGAGCAATTAGTTTGTTGTTAAAGAGTATAAGTATTGACAAAAAATCAGACCCTATCAAGAATGTTAAACACTTAATAAAAATAGCCAATAAAAAATTATATTGAACGTAAAAAAACATTAAGAACACAACGTCAGCTTTTCATTGAATCAAGGTTACGATGCTAAATTTTTTTTATAATGAGAAAGAAAAAAATTAAAAATATACATATTCAACTTAAAGAATAAAAACATATCTAAGTAAGTAAAATATGATAAAAGGGATAAATATAGAGATACGCAAAAACGAAAACAGAAACATTTTCTCAAGACAGTTTATTCATTAAACAATGTTTTATAAATAGATTCAAAATAGATTTTTTTTAAAATAAAAAACATACGAACTCGTTTCAGATAAAGAAATATAGAATTTTAAATGTTTTTTTTCTCAATACTTAACGTATTATTCTCTCGAATTTTTTTCATATTTAATCTCTGAAAATACAATCTTTTTAAACTTTGAAAAATATGTTTCATTTTCGTTTATATGTACTACAGAGCTTTATTCAAAAAACAACCGCTGACAAATATTAGCAAACAGCGCAATTTATTCAAATATTTCATATTTTTCCTTGTGTGTGTGATTTATATTTTTTACAACCAAATCGTTGAATGTGTTTTTTATGTTTTTATCTTATTTTGGGATTCGGATTTTGCGTTCTATAGGTCATTTATGTCACTCTTTCAACTGAGTAAAACATATAGATTCTATCTGATTGTAATTAAACAAAAACGTGATTATTTGATTCACTGTGTACAATTCGTGCTAATGGAAATATATAATTTGATGACGAAAATTTCTCAAAAAGTTCGTCGACAAACAATGAGATCGATACTAAAAAACACATTATGAAACTCTCGAAACAGTGTTGATTTCTATATATCGAGAATATACATACATTATTATAAAGTCCTTTTGATTTACTAATTTTTTGACTCTTATGATGAAAAAAATTCTTTTAATTTCCAGCTTTCACTATCGTAGCAAACGATCGTTTTCGAAAAGTTTTGTTATAACTTTTAATGTGAAACTTTTTTTTAACTTTATTTTAAATTTGCCTGAAAAAAAAAGATTTTTTAAATTCTTGTTTTTCGACTAAAAAAACTCAGCTTAAAATATTATTTCAAATAATCACACATCAACCAATGATGCATTTATTGTTAATATTTGGCGTCCATCTTTATTAGAATTAACATTTAGAAGAAAGATAAACAACATATATTTACGATAAATATATATCTAAAACATTTTTCATAAATTTTATAAAATGTTTTTTCATTAGTCCTTGTTTCAAAAATACTCAAAAAAAAAGTTAATTTAGAAGATCGATAAATAATAAAAAAAATTAAACACTACGAAAAGTAGAGAATAGCATATGGTTGTCAGTATAAAAACTAAACAACACAGATACGAACATATTCTTAAATAAATATCTGTTTTAAAATGTATCTAAGTTTTCGTATTTAATAAACTACCAGTGCTCCAGGTTTAATCTTCAGTTTTTCTATAAAATGTTTTCAAGTCACTTCTGTTTTGTTATATACGGTCTCTTACTAGCATTACCAATTTATTGTTCAATGAGTTTTATTAAAAAAAACTGACAACATATAAGAAAATATTAAAAACAAGAACTCTAGAAAAAAACAATTTAAATCAAAAATATTCTTAAGAACGATTTATAATTTTTACTAAAAGCTCATTAAAAAAACATTAGCAGTGTTTATATAAGACTTATTTGATTAAACCCAAACAATTTAATTACTAAACTTGGCCGCGCGGAGTGCTTTTTTGTTCATAATTCTCAGTTTCAACTATCGCCTTTAATTCTGAAAAGTTTGATGTTGATCAAAAAAGTTGATAAAAACGAAGATTTTTCTTTATAATTCAAATATTTATTTTTTATTAACAAGGGTTTTCTATGTTGAAAGATGTTTTTTTTATAAAGTTTCTTGTAAAATAAAACTTCAGGATGGGAAGTGTATCTGGGAAAATCAATTGCAGTTAAATGCTTTACTGATTCAATCATAAAATATTCTGTTGTTGTTTTTCTTCAAAATATTAATAAAAGTGAAAAGTATACCTGTATACAAAAAAAAGCACATATTTAGGAAAATAAATTTTTTTCAATTTAATATTTATTAAAATAATGTAATTTTGATTACATAAGTAAGTTACATATATTTTATAGAATATAAAAAAGGTTCGTTGTTAAAAAGACTAAAATATATTTTTTTTACTGATTTTATATTGTTAAGAATTGCTTGTATATATTAATATCTGACTATCAAAGAACCAGATGATTTAAAAAAAATATTAGTACAAAAATGAACGAACGATATAATAAAATAAAATATAACTTTTCGATGAGATATTCCTTTCTACAACGAAGTGCATCTAAATATATATCTTAATTTTAATATAAAGTGCTGAATAAGTCACGCTAGAATCGAAATTTGAAACAAAACACAGACTCGCTTATATTTAATATAAAAGGTTTATGCATTTCAAAATTAAAATTTTTTTATTAAATATTGCTTGAATTAATCATGCTTATGCTTTCACTTGAGCATTAAAAAAAACAGTTGATAGACTTAAAGTTAAAACCAAATATTACATCAAAATGTTTTTTTTTATCGAATAATGATGTAAATACTCAGTGTTTCAACTTTACGAAAGTGAAAATTTATTTTAAACTTAACTTTTTTTTCTTAAGCTTTTTATCAGATCAAAAACTACATTATGGGGCGTGTATAATCGTTTAATGACGTTAAATAAAAAATATATCGAAGAAAAATTTACTCTTAGATATTCAAGAGTGTCTGTTAATATTAATTCTTTTTCTAATCGCCTATGTGAAAGTCCATTATTCACTGGAGTTAAGATGAATTTAAAAACTAATGTTTTTTTGTAAATTTTAAACACATTCGATACTTGTTAATTGTTTTTTATAGCTAAATAATCTGTATTAAAAGAAAACAAGACGAGTGTCTTTTTTTAATATAGTAAAAAGTTTTCTTTGAACTTAGTCTGTTAAGTATACGTGAGATAAACACGCTAAACGACAGTGATATACTTTTTTATTATATTGGATAAATGAGTAGTCTAAAAGAAAGCTGTTTTCAAAAATAAGAATAGTTATACGTAGAAAAACTTTGAAAATATAAAGAAAAGACTAAACACCAATATCGAATATTAGACATTACCTTTCAATGACAACACTGTAGAATGGTAAAGAACGAATTAAAACTTGAAACAAGTCGGCAATTCGATGACTCTCGATAAAAAGTTAGACTATTCTATATAATAAAATAAACCTGTGGCTGTGATTAAATTGTTGAGTCGAAGACGAGTTGTGTTAAAGAGTAACCGAAAGAATATTATTTCATTTAGTCATTTTAAACTACTGTATAAAAATATTTAAGCTGTGAGGTTTGTTATAAAAACACTTTTTAATCGACAGACCGGCTATGTCTATCAAAAAAAATTTTTTATATTATACATACAAGTGAGATACATTATTGGTCTAATACAAAGCTAAAGACATTTTTTATTTTCTGATATTTTATTAAAAAACACAATAATAGCGGAAAAAGCAGAGGGTCTTATTAAAAAACTAGAATAGGGCGTTTACGAACAATAATTTTTTAAATTTATTAAGACAAAAATCACTATGGGTATACAATCATGCTTTATATCTTGTGTATTTCGACTTGATCTACGAACATTTTTTGATTCTTATTTTTGTGATAGAGCAATATATAAATATACTGTAGCATTCACTAAAGGTTTCTAAATAAACTGCCTGAAAAGTTTAATAAAATTAAAAAAGGACAAAAAAACGGGTGAGCGGCAACTCGCCCCGATATTAAAAAAAATTAATATAAGCGGCAACTCGCCCGGATATTAAAAATTTATATGTTTTTTTTTATAAACTACTTAAATTAAAAACTATATTACAGAAAAACACTATGGTTTTAATATAGAATTAATAATTTATAAAAAAGACGTTTTTAAAGAACAAATGTATTATAAAAAGCAAAAAATAATTTAATCAAACTCAAATTTATGTTCGTTTCGTTAGTTCGTTTCGTTCGTTCGTTCGTTCGTTCGTTTCGTTTTCGTTAGTTCGTTTCGTTTCGTTTCGTTCGTTCTTTTCCGTTCGTTCGTTCGCTCGTTTCGTTCGTTCGTTTCCGTTCGTTAGTTTCGTTTCCGTTCGTTAGTTTCGTTTCCGTTCGTTAGTTTCGTTTCCGTTCGTTAGTTTCATTTCCGTTCGTTAGTTTCGTTTTCGTTCGTTCATTTCCGTTCGTTTCGTTCGTTCGTTCGTTCGTTTCATTTCGTTCGTTTCGTTTCGTTTCGTTTCGTTTCGTTTCGTTTCGTTTCGTTCGTTTCGTTTTCGTTCGTTCGTTTCGTTTTCGTTCGTTAGTTTCGTTTTCGTTTCCGTTCGTTTCCGTTCGTTAGTTTCGTTTTCGTTCGTTCGTTTCCGTTCGTTAGTTTCGTTTCGTTTCGTTCGTTTCGTTTCGTTTCGTTCGTTCGAATCAAATTTATATATATTATTGTTGTTTATAAAGCAAAAGAGTGATTTTTTTCAATTATGCTTTTTACTCATTAAAAAAAGTTCTATGTGAGAGCGAAAATGTCTCTTTATGTTGATCTCAATTCAGTGTAAAATATATTTTATATTAAAAGTTTTATTATTCCGGGCGAGTTGTCGCTTATATTAATTTTTTTAATATCGGGGCGAGTTGCTGCTAAGCCGAATATGCTGTAGCATTCACTAAAGGTTTCTAAATAAACTGCCTGAAAAGTTTAATAAAATTAAAAAAGGACAAAAAAACATGAGTATAATAATTTAATTATGACAAGAAAAACATTTGGTGAGACAATTTTTACTTAATTATAAAATAAAACATGAAAACACTCTTGCAAAAAAGCACCTTTTTGGTTCGTGGTCTTCGGATACTTCTATGAGCAGGGGTTGAGAAGCATTTGTTTGTATTTTTTCTACCTCATCATTCAAACCGATATCAGAATTACACGACTTTTCCGTGGTAGTAATCTGAGACAGGTTTTCTGAGGTCTTATTTGTTTCGTTTTTTGATTTATATGGCCATTTAGTTATCTTTTTATCTTCTATATTTTCTGTTTTATGATTTATTTTCTTCTTGGTAATAAACAAACTTTCAGAAGTATTGTCTGATACATTCGCAGCTGAAAAAATCTCGGTTCTGTTTTTATCTCTTCGGGACCGAAGAGTCAATTTTAGCTCTTTAAGAATATCAGCGTCCATTAAGCTATTCTTATAACTTAAATTAATTATTCTTTTTAAAGAAGGCTTGTTGTTTTTTGTTGGCTCTTCTTCTTTTACATTTTGATATTTTTCAGAAATAGGAATTAAGTATTGATTCCATGCCTCTATTCTTGAGGATATTTTTGAAGTTTTGAATTTTAAAACATATTCCGGTTCTGTTGAATTCATGAATATATTTTTTTAATT